>JAPEUT010000499.1:0-10328 GCA_027946375.1 Neodidymelliopsis sp. IMI 364377 | reverse complement strand
TTCCCAGCCACCACCCTCGCCCCCAAGTCTACGAACACAAGTCCCCAGCGCCTCCTCACCCACCTCCTCTCTCACACTATCCCGCTCCCAAGCATCGCCCGCCTCTTCATCTTCCCACACGTTATCTTCAGGTACGCTAGGATCGCAAGCTGAGCATTCAGAGACAGTGTCGGAATGTACCTTAGGCCGGAACCGAGGTCGGCATCGAGAGGAGTCGTGTAGTGCAGTTGGTGGGGGGTCGGGTACGGAGTCTGGCATATTGGGGGGAGAGAACGAGGAAGAGGAGAGTAGTGAGGATGAGGACGAAGAAGACGAGTTTATGCGGAGTTACCTTGAGGCTAGTGGGGGGAGATGAGGGAGGTGGTGCTGGTTTGGTGTGTAGTATGATGATAAAGAGTCAAGAGTGTGTGATTAGTCTAGATTCTTGATATTGCGATGTGATAAGGGAGCGGGGATTTGGGTATGGCGCTTGATGGTTTAGGTTGGTGCTGGGAGAGGGATTCTTTGGCGTATATTTGGGGGTGTAGTATTATGATGTACTTGTGTTTATTTGTGACCATGTCGGAAGATATGAAGCATCTGGCGACTATGTAAATTCTCCTCTCTTGTCGTATAGCCAGTCGCTAACCTCTACTGTCCTTCCATTCGTCAAAGCTATGGATCTCTCACTATCGAATGTGCGGGAAGTGTTGGGTCTTTCTTAGAGAATCCAGGTAAAGCTGCGGAGTGCGAAGCGTCGAGTGTTCCATACAAGGGTTCTAAAGAGGTGCAATGGAAGACGGAATGTGATAAGAATGGATTTGTGGTACCTGTGTTACCTTTACCCTGAGAAGGTTCTGGCCTACGGATGGAAAGTCAGAGAGCATGTTGCTGGCACAGCGAGGACGCGCTGCTGCTGATTGTGGACCTGTTGAAAGTCTCTTCGCTACGTCATGTACGAACACGGAGACATAGGACCGAGCCAAGGATCGGTCTATGTACATTGTTGGCTGTTGCGCGTCTAGAATTGCACACCGTCTGATCGACTGTAGACGTAATGAGATTGCATAGCTTACATTGGAAGATATGAGACGTGGGGTAGGCTCAGGCCATCATTCGCTTGTGGACGACCGCTTCTGCAGCCTTGGTCAGTCAGCCTTGTGCTCGTCTCAGAATGTCTCGGTGGGCAGCGTCGACGCGTAGATACGGCAGGTTCATCTCTGATGCATAGCGATCCTGCGCCGGGCTTCCGGTGTGGACCCTGTCATCGTCAGGATTTCGATGCTCGGGTAGTCCGAGGGAGAGGTCTGCGAAACGTGGAAATGTTATTATGATGCAGGGGGAAGGGATGTGTGTAGGAACCATAAAGCGGGGAACCAACAAATGTATAGATCTTTCCTTACGTGCGTGCGTTTACCGCCGCTCACTCATTGGGGTACAGAAGCTCGGGGCGTACGCTCGATAGAGACAACAGGAGTAAGCTACAGTTAACGTTTTGCGTGAGTGGGTGGGCGGAAGATGAACAGCGTGTTTCGGTGCGCTGACAGATGGGCTGTCTGGCTCAGACTTGGGGAAGGGTGCGCTGTGGTGGTATCCAAGTGGAAGGATTGTTGAGGGTAGCATGAGTCGCAGACAACGGCTCCTGATTCAGCGTAGGGCTGACCGTGACCAACGATGATTCGGCCGGAATACCCGTAGGATCAATACAGTGCTGATGTGGTTTCTGAAAAGGAGTCGTCGGCAACACTTACGGCAATATGATCGAGGGTGTCTTCAGTAATGGCGGATGACGTCTAGGTAGTATTTTGGTCCGAATTGTCAACTTTCGGCCATGCCAGTGACAGAAACCTCGCGTCGTCAGCCTACTTGGGTCAGAAGCAGTGCAACTTGTTCATGGCTTGCAGTGCTTCTACGCAGCGACAACGGTTTTGTAGACGTGATCTTGGGGAAGACGAGCCGGACACCCGCACGTGCGTCGCTACCAGAAGATGGCCAGAGCGGGGACAAGGCTGGAGGCTGTCCCGCGCAAGTGTTGCTGGGTGGGCACCGCACGTCATTGCTGCAACAAAGTCCAAAATAACCGTCTCATGCACAAGGTAGACTCAAGCTTCGATTGAGGCTCACGATGCTGCAACGATGACGGAGTTGGTGTAGATTTGGCGAGGCAGATTTGGCAGATGTGAAAGTGCAGCCTCATGGTTGTTGTTTGTGGTCGATGCGCAGCGCAATGACCTATGTTTAGCAGCGGGAAGGAGCGGGCAGCCCGCTAGGGTTCCAAGCTGTGCTTCCCCACACGCACGACGTAGGAGGGAAGGCCGGCTGTGAGGCTGTGCGGACGGAGTTGTAACAAGTGTGTTAAGTGAGCTTAACTTAGCTCGCAGTGCACTCGCACAAGGTGCTGTGATGTGAAGGTCTGGTGAGTGTGTTCGGCAAGCTCCACGATGGTGTTCTGAAGGATGCACCAAGCGACTGCACACGCATGCACAGTGGAGTCGGGCGGCAAAGCTCTGCATTGGACGAGTTTGGCGACAGGGCTGGCGCTGCACGCGCTGGCTGTAGGATTGCAGTATGAAACATCTCGGATTGCGACATGCGACATACGACAGGCTGGAGAGTCGCGATTTCCGAACCAGCTCCGCGGCGCCTGGAGGCACTCCACACAGCCGGGCAGCCCGACGACACTGTGCTGAAGGAGCAGGACGTGACATTGCAATGTCGATCACAACCACGGTCCTCTGTGCTGGTCTCCACACGCTGCATCCGGGCCGTGTTGAACGCATTGTTTGATGCTGGAGTTGATTGATGGATTTTGTCGATACTTCCGGGCTGATTTCGGCCAAATCGTCGAGGACAGAAGCGTTGCACAGAAGCGTGCGTGAGAAGGGAAGGAGCCAGGCCACTAGCGTCCGCTGTATCGCCTGATTCCCAAGGATTGCGGGGCTCAAGCTCCCCATCCTCACAGTCCAGATCGCTGCACCAGATACCGAGATACTTCCAACCGACTCTCTTCTTCCCTGCTTCCAAGCCATTGTGAACGGCGAGCAGTACAGCATACGGCGACCACTTCCCTGCCGCCCTTGTTTGCCCTGTCTCAGGAGCCTCAGTATACCTGGGGTCCCTGCTTCCAACCCAGCAACATCACCACCGCCATGACTCTGTACGTACAGACATGTTGGGTGCATAGTGACATGTTTTTCTCATTGACTCCCCGACGATTAGCGTTGTGCAGATCAAAGCCCTGGCTAGATCAGACACGTGCCGATATGTCAAGTCTTCCCTATAGGGTATACACCGCGCACATGGGGGCTACAAGCGCTGCAACTCTACAAGTTCACGTGAAATCTGGTTTTTGGGCACTGGCTCCAAATGTTTGGCTCTTCGGCTCTTCGGCGTTGAGCGCTCTGCAGTCAATGGAATGCGTCACGGGACCAGTATCTGGCTAATAACGTGCCGTCTCGCAAAAGATTACCTACCATAGTACACTTTGGGAGGCCGCCTCCGAGCTCGTCAAGACCGCCAGCGTTTGTGTTCAACGCTTGTACCAGAAGGGTGAATGGCGTAGGCTGGGTTGATCGACGCCTTCAACTACGTCCGAGCTTGTTCGAAACGGTTGAACTGAGCTGGAAGCCACAGGCACCCACCTGCGACATGGCTCCTTGGACCGTCACTTACGCGCCCGGCCGTTGATCAGCTATAGCAAATCTCATGCAGCTGCCAGACGGCTCGTCTGGCTTCCCTTTCCAACTGACCAGTGTCTCGGTCTCTGACCCGATGCTTGGACGGCCCTGGCCGCCCTATCCCGACCGTGTGGAAGACAAAGCATGCCGACCACCATAGCATGCGACGAGCTGCTGCCTCACATATCCCTCGACAGCGGCTCCCAGAGCGGCTCTTGATCCTCCCGCACCTCAGCATGCACCCAAACTCGCAAACTATAAACAGCCCCAGGCGCAGAACAGCGCACCCACAAAGTGACGTGCAGACTTTCGGCGCAGGACTACCACGTAGTATGCTACAAGCCTCGCCTAGCTGTAGGCAGTTGAAGTCAACAGGCTTGCGCGTACCCGGCGACGATGCCAAAGCTGCGTGCCGTTTGGCGTATCTAGTGCTGCACATTTGCGCCCGAGCCTTGAAAGGCTGAAAGTGAGAGAAGGCTGGTTGACGTGTTCCCAAGCTTTGAGCGGGCAAACGCGCTAAACCGTCAGGCCACCCGCAGGCTTTTGCTGGCAGCCGTCCGTGTGGAGATTGGAGAAAGCTTGTCCCGAATCGTTAGGGATCGCGACCGCGCGACAACGATAGCCGTATGTCTGCACGGAGAGACTCTGCGCCGGGCTTACGCTCTTCATTTCTACACGTCGACGAATGAGCAGAACCAGCGCATGAACGGTGAATCCATCTCCTCGTCGCGTGCAGCACGTCGAAATTGATGTTACTTCGAATGTTACCGTCTGTCACCGTCGACGGTCGCCGACTGGCAGCCAGTGTTGGAGACCGATGCCTGGTGTTCTCCATAACGAATGTCAAGCCGACAGGGCTAAACGCGACACTACATACACACTTGCGGCTAGCAATGCACCGGCTTACCCTCATGCCAATGACGAGCGCCTTGTGCACAAATGCACTAGTCGGAATTATACACAGGCTGCAGGGGCACCATGGCCGGTTACGCATCGTCGCCAATCCCAGGACGCGGAGGAATGACAGGCTTGTTGCAGGACAGCTCTACATTGTCATTCACTCGCGTCGCAGAAATGCCTTTTGCTATTCCTGCAAACACAGTCGCCTTGCCTGCATGCCGTGATGCTGCGCACTGGCGTAAGCAGCAGAAATGGTGTGCCGTTGCAAGAAGGCTGAGCACGGGCACCTTTTTGGCGAGTCTGCTATTTCGGGTACCAAGCCACCTTTCATCACAGCAGCGTGTACCGCGCTCTGCTTCAGTGGTTTGAGGCAGGGACGGTCCGCAAAATGGCGTTGCGGTGCCAAAGCCTATCCACTCAGGGCCTTGTCCAGTCCCCATTTTTGGTGCGCGGATGCTCTGTTGACCTGGGTTGCTTATGGAACCGTTCGGTTACACGCCCGCAGCCATGCCCGTGGGCTCCATCTTTGGACATGGTCCTGGATCGTCTACAGCACCGCCATTGGCGTGCTCCCAAATGTGGCCCCTGTCATTTCACAAGCGTGGGTCGGACTTCGACCATCTCTCTCGTCCTCGACGGTCCCATCATCGCTACCTCGATCCTCGTTCGGGTCTGGCTCAGGCACAGCCTGCAGGTATTTACAGTGTCTTTGCCAAACGCACGTGGGCGCAGTGCATCCTCATCCTAACCCTACGTTATCAGGATCCTGATTTGGATCGCCCAGCGGCCCATCCTTGGTCTGCTTCACACCATCTGGTAGTCTATTTTCCGGACGCTCGTCCCCTAACTTCTCCACGTCCTCAGCCTGCCTATCACCGCCGTATGAAAAGTACGCCGGCTTGTCCAAGACATGACCGTTAGCTTGTAGCCGTGTTCCGTACCCCCAGTTCTGGACCGTTTACTCACCCTACCCGACGCTCGACTCGCGGCTCCGTTTCTTTTTAGCCCCATCACCATCAGCTCTAGTATATGATATCGTTACGCCTCCATCTGTCAACCATGTCCCAACACTGTAAGACGAGTGGCCGCCCCTTAAATTCCGCCATCGAGCAACAACAGCAAACCCAAAGCACTACATCCCACGCAACCTCTCAACCACAAAACAAGCGCCAGAAACGCTCATCAACATCCTCGAATGGTCCTGCTTCAGATATCAGACCTACGTCCTCTCGACGCCGTTCCGCCACTACTGACGTACCATCATCTGGTCCCAACGCCGGCGATCCCCGCACAGCACAACGATCGACTACCAGCCCCAACGACATGTCTTCGGTCAACTACACACGGACAGGACGTGTTAGCAAAGCTAAAAAAGGTCTGAAGGTGCACGACTGTGAATGTGGACGTGTAAGTGTACCTGGTTGTAAATCTAGCTAGCATCGTCTTGCTTTGCTGTACATGACCTTACTAACCTTCTTCAGTCGTACACACGAGCAGAACACCTAAGGTAGTCTTACTCAACACAGGCGTATGATGATTTCTAACTCAAATCCCAGGCGCCATCAAAGGAATCATGCTCAAGAAGAAGCTATGACTTGCAGATATCCCAGCTGTGGCAAAACTTTTTATCGATCCGATCTGCTGCAACGGCATGAGGAACGACAGTAAGTATTGCTCTCGTTTTGAGCTTCGCGGTATTGATGGTTTTAGCAACGAGGTTGGCCGCACATCGCGTCAGCCGTCTGTCTCAAGTACTGAACGCTCTACCCATGCATCTCCCATGCCTGCGTCGGTATCATTGCCTTCAGAAGTTTACAGCACACTACCATCAACAACGCCATACTCTGCTCAACAGATGTTGTCTCCCCAACCAGAGGTGACAGTATTTCCAAGGTACACTCAAGATTTGTTTCGTACTCCTCAACTTCCTCGTACTCCTAAGACTGCGTCTGCCAGTTCTAGCCATCATTTCTTTCGATCTGCTTCAAATTTCAAGTCTACCCCCAAGTGAGTTTTCATCACAACCATGCCGCAGACAATTCTGTCTCTGTCTTCCTTTACTTCTTTTCCTATCTAAAATTCGCCTGGTTTTTGAGTTCCCAACTGACACACATTCTCAGCGACACGAAGCAACAAAACGTAGCACCGTATCCTTCACGACACTCGATATCGAGTTCCGTATTGATCGATGGAAGCATGGCTCCGAGCGTAGCATGGCACGACTCGTTCGCACAGTCGCCTTACTCCTGTTCAAGTGGCTATGCTTCTCCTATTCCGGGTCCCGACTACAGTCAAATCTACGCGACTCCCCCATACGGACCAAGCATAATGCGAACCCGTGCCTCCTCGAACGCGTCGTTTATCGAGCCGTGGGCACATGCCCCGCACTCACCCACGTTGTCAGTCTCGCACATGCCATATTCCTGGCCACCCGACGAGAAGAACATCATCGTGTCAAGCTTTCCTTACGTACCAGTATCTTACCCAACGGCTGGGATCTCACTGCAGGCCAGTGTCGAGGATATGGCGCACTATGGGCCTTTTGATCCAAACACTGTGGTCCAGATGGACCAGCAGGAAAGAGTAGAGCTCTTTCCTGACCAACACTACGGTATGAGCCAAGCTGCCCACACCTATCCCTTTGACCAATATCTGAACAATTACTGGAGGCTCTTTCATCCCGCTTTCCCCGTCGTCCATCGATTCACCTTCGCCAGCGTAGAGCCATCCCCTATGCTCTTCGCCGCTATGATTGCCATCGGCGCGCAGTACAACAAAGATGCCTGCGCTAAGCGGACGGCAATATCACTCCACAAACAGTGCATGGCATTGCTCGACAGGGTAAGCCTTATACACTCCAAGTAGTGTTCTGACCGAGGCGCAAACTGACCGGAAACAGCGACTCAAGTTGAATATGATTGGATGCGATCGACTCTGCGATTACCAGGCTGTCTTTTTGGTCGAAGTGTTCGCTCAGTATCGAGCCCTTCGCTTCCCAAAGACACTGTCGACATCGTTCATCGCCATGTACAAGAAGGTACGCAGACTGCGAGCCCGCACTGTTCCCGTATCGCTGACATTCTCAAGCTCGAGGCCCTACCCACTTTTGCTCCATCTACAATATTCGAGCTTACATGTTTTGCTTCTACGCATGACGATGATGCTCAAGCACGGTGGACCCAATGGGTAAGGACATCGACGAAACAACATCTGCTTCTGTCGTGCTACGTTCTGGAATACCAACGGGCCGCGCTCCTTGTGCGCAACCCCGAACCTTCTCTACGAACTCGAATCAGTGACCTTCCCTTCCCAGCGCATAGCTCACTCTGGAACGCAACAACCGCTAGCGACTGGGCTGTCACTGCTCGGCGGTTCTCCGACATGCCTAGGGTTCTCTCAGAAGTCTGGAGTCATTCAAGCACTGAACGCTACGACGCCTTTCAATCGTCTGTACTCATAGCATTCAACTACAGTCAGCTCGGTGCTTCTCGCTTGGACTCCAGGATAGAGCATCTGCTCCAAACCTCTCCAACGACTCAACACCAGCTGATGACAGCAAAGCTTGCACAACTAGTACCCATGCGTGCGCTTCTAGCTGTATCAGGCGAGTCTTGGATCCTTGACACAAAGGTGAATCCGCCAGCGGAATTCTTTACCCTCAAGAACACGCTACAAGCATGGAACAACCAGCTATGGTCCACTCTTGAAGAGCCTTGTTCGACTCACGAGGCCCTGCGGATATCTGTTGGTATTCTGCAGCTATCCTTCACTAACCAAGACTCTTTCGACTTGGCAATGGGCGATGAGATGGGGCTATTGCTTGCAGCTCTCGTGGTATGGGGTATCACTGTTGCTGCAGGCACACGACTCGCGACATCTGGACTCTCAACGGACAGCTCATTTCCAGCATTAGAATTGCAGTCAAACGAGGCGAATATGCTACAAACGCCGGGAGCATCATTGACAGCCACACCGGCTACATCCTGGGACTCGATGCCCCAGACCTTGGAGTTTTCTGAGGATACTCGTTCTCCACCAGCAATGTCTAATCACTCAGATCGGAGGTTCACTGTCTCTCACTCGGAGGTCGCGTTCACCGTTCCGCGCTTCTTGCAGACTGTTGTTGAAGATCTCAGCTCCCTCCGTATCGCATCTTGCCGCAACGGCTGCAGCAGCTTACTCTTATGGGTGAAGATGCGCCTACGTGATACATCTCTGAGTACCGCGGTGGTCGATCCAGGCTTGACAGATGATGACTACGGCGGACTCATTCAGTGCATCCTTGGTCAGATTGAGAAAATGCTCGGTCATGGATGGGAAGGCTGGGACTTCTAAGTCTTATCTACAAGTCCCCTTTCCGGGATCGATGCCGAGTTCGGCTAGATTCACTACAGTATTTTGCATCTTTGTTTCGTTTTCATTTGATCAGTTCGTCTTCTTCTTTCTTTCTTTTGCTTTTGCATAAGCCTGGGCATAGCGTGGTTTGGCATATCATGGCGAGTACGATGTTACGTTCGATATACCCCTTTTCTCATTCGCTTCTCATGATGAGATACCCTTTTCGTCTTTCAATTCTTGCTGTATACCCATTTCATTCGTTCTCTGCATCATCTATTGCACGCGTACTCACCTTTACGCACGGTTTACGGTCGCCTTCTCACAGCATGTACTACTAGTCGCATTGTATACCAAGTTTCTGCAGCCCAATTATACCATTACTCATCAGCATTGCACTCTCGATTGATCCTGGTGCCCTTAGCCAAGAATGGCGTGCGCTGACATGCATGCTCGCTAACTCCAATCTTGCTCTGGCCACGCGAGCAGCACTGATACTTATAAAGCAGCACTCTACGCATGCAAATACCGCCCTTGCAAACAACTCCAAATTCTCCACGTATCAATTCTACCACGCCACACTCCTCCAGAACCACAACACCCCAACCATGTCCGAACCCACAAAGCCCCAACACCACATCCTCATCTCCATCCCCCGCACTGCCTCCAATCTCGTCGCCCACGTCCTCAATCTTCCCTCCCAACCCTGTATCCTCCCTCACCCGCGCGACGGCTACTTCTTCCTCCCCGCCCTATCCCACCGCTTCAAGCACAGCACCTGGACACGACCATACGCCCTCTGGACCATGCAAGAAAAAGACGAAATGAACAGCGTACTCGAAAAATGCAGCCAAGACTGGACATCATGGATGAGGCAAGCAGAAGGCCAAAACAAAGGAACCTGGATCAAAGAACACGGCAACTGGATGATACGCCCAGAAGTCGAATCCGCCTTTTTGCACAGCCCGGAAAACTCCACACTACTGGACACCAACATCGACGAGTCAGCAGGTGATATAAATATAAACCCCACACTCATTCCCCCCAAACTCTGGGCCTCGGTGCAAACAACCCTTCTAACCCGCCACCCACTCCTCACGTTCCCCTCCCTGCTACGCACAACCCTCGACAACGAAGGCCGCACCACGGCCCTAAGCGACGTCGGCGCACTAACACAAGCCTGGGAATCCACATTCCGGTTCCACATGCTCCTCTACCTATTCCTGACGCAGCAGGGCAGACGGCCGATCGTGGTCGATGCGTCGCAGTTCCGGGAGCGGGGGTTTGCGGAGCGATATGCGGCGGAAGTGGGACTCGAGGCTGCGAGGGTGAGGTGGGAGTGGGAGGTTGCTGGACGTGAGGAAGTGGATGGGATGCGCGGCGTGGAGAGGAGGATGAGGAGTTCGTTGCTTGGGAGTCGGGGGGTTAGGGGGGAGT
>JAPEUT010000498.1:0-10412 GCA_027946375.1 Neodidymelliopsis sp. IMI 364377 | reverse complement strand
GAGGAGGATGGGTGGACGGGGGTGGGGGAGTGATAGTGGGTGTGTGGAGTAGAATGGAAGAGAGGTAGGGTTGGTGAGATGCAAGTTACGGATCTATTGGTAATGAGTGATGTGATGTATTGTATTGATACAGCGTGTATGTTTTCTATCCTAAACCGGGCCAGCCTGTGATGGATGGTTAGTTTGGAACCATGTGATATGTTGAGGAAGGGATGGTGCTTACTCCAAATCGTCAACCCTTCATTGACTTTGGTCACGTTGACTTTATCGCCCACCTTGATAGTCTGCGACTTTGGTCCGTTGGGCGCCCAGAAACTATACCTGCCAAACACGGGACTCCACTTTGCGCCAATGTCAATACGTCGATCTTTCTGTAACCTTTTCAGTACCTGTCCACTTGCACCGACGCCTGGTTTGCCTGTTTCGTAGTCAAGGTTGATACTCTGACACCTCACGCAGTTGTGCGCCATGATGATCTCCGTCTTCTGGTTGATCTTGATCTTGCCCCAGTAGTCCTCCTGCCAGGGCTCGTTTGCACCTTCGATTACAATGTTGGGGCGGAACTTCACCATGTCCATTTCCTCACCCTCAGGGAGCCGGTCTGAGACGTCGTCGAGCGAGGTCTTGGAGGTGATGAGGAACGGCGCGCAGTCGGCAAAGGTAACGCGCCATTGCTCCGTCTGTCGGATGCCCATCAGCTGCTCCACATAGGTGCCGAGGAAAGGGATATTTTTCTTGAAGAATGCAGTTAGAGGGTCCGGGGTGAGGGGCTGCATGTCTTCGAACATGACGGGCCGTTTGTTGTCGCCAAGGTAGACGAAGACGACTTCGTAGCCGAAGCATGAGGAGAACCAAGAACTGATCTCTTTGGGCATCTCATAGGCATCAGTCGGGCTGCTGTGCATGTTCACTTTGAAGGGTTCGAGCTTCTCCGTATCAGGCATGAGTGGGATCTGGATCGACTTGGCCTTATCCGTGTCTCCGTACGCGCGGTAGGTGACCTTGACGGTAGCGTCGTTTGTGCCGTAGTTTTGAAATTCCTGCACAAACTGCGTCATGTCGGAGAAGTGACCAATCGTCATGTTTTCCCAAGTGCCATCGTCTTTTTTCTTGAGAAGCATGAATGTCCCTGCGAGCGTTAGCAGGTAGCGCACGGGCCTGACTGGGATGCCTACGATCGTGATTGAAGCCATACTTGGTGGCGACCGCTTCCTTGAGGGGCACTGCGCGTAGGGACTTGATGGGATAGACATAGATCTGGCATTGGCTTAGTATGGACTGGGGTTGGCAATGGGCATGGAGAGGCAAACGTCGGATATGCGCATAGCAGTGAGGTTGTGGATCAGAGGACTAAGGAACCCCAGCAACTGGTAGATCAAGAACGGAAAGACGACGAGGCCTGTGAGCAGCCATGCTGTCGGTATGTGATCGAGCTCTGAGGCTGGATGATCTGTTGTATTTGCCATAGTAATTGTTGTTGTTCACGAGAAAGGGCATGCTGCGATGGAAAAGACGTCGTCTTGGAACCCCACGTGCACGCCCTTCCAAGGCCCTAGCGAGCTGCGGAGTCCAATGCCTATGCCGCATCCGCGGTGAGCACTACGGTACAGGATCCGAGCAGGACTCACTAGACTGCTGCATGTACGGTGATAGTTAGGGAGTTGAGGTGCTCGGCATGACTGGCATCTTGTATTCTACTTGTAAGCGGATATGAGATTGGAGGCGAATTCTATTCTAGGCACGGGTATACGGGCGTTAGTGCAAGTTCGCCGCTGTCGAGCATCTCTAGGAACGATGAGCGGCCTCTCACTGCGTCTGCGAGCGTCAAGCAGGTGTGCAGGCTCATTCGCTCGGCCGACGCTCAGCCTTCTGGAAGCATGACTTGCCGAGATGCGAGTGATTGGATGTACACGAGCTCGCTAAGAAAGGGTGGAAGGAGGTTCCTGAGGGCGAAAGCGGGTCAGCAGTAGCCGCTGCAAGGGGCCGGCGATCGACTGTTGCTGCGAACGCGAGCGGCAGGGAAGAAAAAGTTGGATTTGACAGCTTCACGATGGGTGCACTTGCATGGATGGAGCTTGGAGCGTTGTGCAGGCGAGCTGTGATTGGCTGCGGTGGCTGCGGTGGCTGTGTATGTCCCCAGCTGGTGGGGGGGCTGCTTTGACCAGGTGTGACGTTGTAAATGACTTGTGGTGAATGCCCAAAGACGGTCAGGTTTCAATCTTTTACCTTTTTCAACACCACGTGCGCCCTGCCTCTGATCTTTGTGCTGCTTTTGTTGTGACTCTTCAGCACGCTCCTTTGAAGTCCTCCAGGAAGACCAGCACCCCTTTGCCTTGCAGCTTCAGCTACAGCTACAGCTACAGCTACAGCTAGAGTTACGGTTACAGCTACCTGCCCCATTCGTTGAGCGCCCCCCAGGCGCGCGCCGAGGCCAAGATCTTACCACTTCAACACACGCAGCTGCTCGATTCTTCAAAAGCCTTACACAGAGCGACCTGGCAAACGTCCGGCCAACACGCGACTCTCTGGGCTGGCTGCATACGACACTTGCTGAACGGGACCCCCTCACACGGCAACCGGCATCTTTGGACGCGCATCGCGCACAACCTCAGCTTCACGGCCTGCTCTCCAAGGCTGCCACCACTTGCGCGCAACCCCCACCACCACTACCACCATGGCCAACACCCACATTCGCCGCAAGGACACGACAAAGGGTCCGCCGCTGCGCATTCTGTCTCTAGGTGAGTTTTCGCCCATGCCGTGTTTGACGCGCAATCGCTGACCAGGCCCGCAGATGGCGGAGGCGTGCGGGGGTACTCGATGCTCATCATCCTCCAGGAGCTCATGCACCGCACTTTTGTCGAGACAGAGGGCCGCGCCCCCAAGCGACACGAAATACCGAAGCCGTGCGAACACTTTGACCTGATTGCTGGAACCGGCACCGGAGGCCTCATTGCCATCATGCTCGGGCGCCTGCGCATGGATGTAGAGACGTGCAAGGACGTATACGTGCGCATGACAAGGAAGGTCTTCGAGACGGACAAGACGTTCGCCGGCATCCCCTATCGCTCTACCTTGTTCAAAGCCTCCAAGCTGGAAGAAGCCATCATGGAGTGCGTGCGCGAACACACCATCTACGACGACGAGGGCAACGACAACCACAACGGCCTGGGATCCTCGGCAGACCTCCACTCGCCCATGACGCCCGGCAGCGCCTTGCAGCAGAACCGCGTGCACCGGAGCGCAAGCAACGCCAGCAGATACAGCCAGATCGGCATGACGCCCGTCAACATGCGCATAGCCGCTATGAAGTGGGGCAATCCCCATGCCTTGCTGTACGACAATCGTGAAGAGCGCACCAAGACGTGAGTGGAGACCCCTTGCAAAGCGACACGCGCATACTGACTCCACACAGAGCTGTGACAGCAGTCTACAAAGGCACAAAGAAGTCTGGCACAGGCCAGATCTGGCTTCGATCCTACGACTCGCGCAAAGAGCCCGCCGTAGCACCCAACGCAACCATCTGGCAAGCCGGCCGTGCAACAGCTGCGACCGCGCTCGCCTTCAAGCCTATTCAGATTGGTCAGTCAATCTTCTTGGACGAGGGATCCGGCAAATACAACCCAGCCCCCATGGTGCTTGACGAAGCCGTCTGCAATGAGTGGCCGGGCCGCGAGATTGGAGTGTTCCTCAGCATCGGCACAGGCAAGCGACCTGACGGGACCAACAACCAAGAACATCTCTGGTGGGAGGGCTTCGTCTCGGGCGCCATTGGTGACTTTGCCGAGGCACGACGCAGGCTCATCTCCAAGATTGAAGGCTGCGAAAAGACACACAAGGAGATGAAGGACCACCTCGCGAAGCGCCAGGTCAACCCCGAGAACTACTACCGACTCAACGTCAATGTCGGCGTAGGCGAGTTCGGCATGAACGAGTGGAACGCGCTGTCTGATATCAGCACAAACACGCGCATGTACCTGGCTGAGCCAACCGTCCAAGGCATGTCCCTCGATGCCGCCGCCAAGATTGCGCGCATCCACCGCGCAAAGCTGCGATGGGAGCGCGCAGAAAAGGGCCAGAACGGCCTCGCAGCAGCCTCTCCACCACCCACCAAGCCTCTCCCCAACATCCCAGACCCAATCGGATTCGCAGTCGAACTCCCTGCTGAGGAGCTCACCCCGGAATACATGTCCACGATGCAGCAATCCGACCTCCGACCCGCGCCCCTCCAACCGCACCGTCCCACACACTCGGACAACGACAAATACCTCGTTGTATCCTCGGATGAATTCCCTCAGCCGGTAGGCCCCATGAACGATATGCTGGATCCGCGCCACTCAGGCGAACTCGTCTCCCCCGGCCGCAGCTCCGGCGAGCAATTCTCCACCATCTCCTCCTTCCAGGGCTCTCCACGACTCAGCTTTGAGCCCCCACCACGGCCCCCGAAAACACCTTTACAAGATGGCATGGTCCCTCCGCCGCTGTCAGGTCACAGAACAAGTCCCTCGCACCCTACGAGTCCGCCCCCAGGTAGCTCTTTCGCCAGACCCCCTCCTGGCGCGCCGCTCCCGTATCCAGACGATGATGGGCCGCCGCCTGTGGTGAACAAGGCGAGCAAACCCGAGTATATGCGATGAGCAATCATGTCAGCATGGTGTTGAGCCGAGTAAGGGATGATGAGGCTGTAATGACGGTAATGACCAATGTATATCCTATCCCATTATATATTTACGAGAGAGATGGCCATGTATCTTGAGAGGATTCGAGATGTGATCGAGCTGATGACGTTGGAGCCTTGGTTTTTATGTACTCTAGATACCCTTTTGAATTCAACGATTGGAAATGGCATGCCAACAACCATTAAACACTACCATAACAAGTCACCTCACAAATCTGCAAATAACACACACCAGTAATCCTCAGCAACAGAAAAACATCCTCCTCTATTTATCACTTCCCATCTTATCCTGCCCCTAGCACCAGCATCAACACATTACCCATGCCAAGCCCGCACTTCCTCCCCGTGACGCGCAATAGCAATACAGCACGTACTTCCCATCACGCTATCAGGTGTAAAAACATGTCAACCTTCCCTTGCCCACCCTATCTTAGCGCGCGCGCGCTCCCCGCTTCCCCTCTCTTTCCTCCCAATTAGCTGAGAATTACTCGATGCTCTCAGGTGTCGAAACCAAGCATCTACCTATCTTGATCGATGCACGTATTGGGTGGTCGGGTCGGGTCGAGTTTAGTTCAGTTCGAGGTTGCTGCTCTATCGGAGGTCGGCCGGCCCCTACGGCTCCAAGGGGCTCCAATTACATGGATTTGCATAAGCGGTGCGGTTTTGCTCAGGTGTCGAAATACACTTATCTCGGGGGAAATAGGAGGCGGTCGTGGTGGATTGTCTTGGGTGGGTTGTTTTTGTGAGGCCTTTTAGCGGTTTCTGGGGCTTTCTGAGTGGGGTAAGAGAAAGATGAGAGGTGTTAAAGGGAGGGGGGTTGCCCCGCGGTTTTTGGGGGAGGTCGTGTGCTTTGTTTTACTTTTGACAATTGCTTTTGGTTCTTGAGTTAGAGGACTTTGTGCACTGCTTGACCTAGTCAGTTGGAATCTTTTGATAAAGCTGCTCATACGTATACGCTCGAGACATATCAGACAACATGGCAAAGTTTATTCCTGCGGATCAAATCGATGAGACGTTCAAGTCAACCTACACCGGTACCCATCTCCCCCTCCTCACATACTCCCTACCTAACACACCAAACTCACAAAAACAACACAGATCTCATCTCCGCCCCGCTCGGCTCCAAGATTATCGCCTTCAGCGACGAATGGTTCGCCGCTGCCTCCAACCTCACCACAAAAACAGCCCCCATCTCCCGCCCCGGCGTCTTCGTCCACTCGGGCGCCTGGTACGATGGGTGGGAGACGCGGCGCCACAACACGGAAGAAGCAGACTGGGTCATCATCCGGCTGGGGACAGCATCAGGGAAAGTCGCCGGTGTGGAAATCGACACTGCCTTCTTCAACGGCAACCACGCGCCTGAAATAGCAGTCGAGGGCACATTTGCCGCCTCCGACGACGCAGTCCAAGAAAAGGGGTTTACCGGCTGGGAAACGATTCTTAGCAAACAGGAATGCGGACCCAGTCAGCGCCACGGATGGCTACTCGATCAGATTACCGAGAAAGCATACACCCATGTTCGTCTGCTCATGTATCCCGACGGCGGCATTGCCCGCTTCCGCCTCTACGGCAACGCGGTGCCCGTGTTTCCCCAGGACACAGCCGCCGTGTTTGAACTGAGCGCTACCGTCATGGGCGGCGTGGCGACGGCGTGTTCGGACCAGCACTTTGGCACAAAGGATAACTTGCTGCTTCCCGGTCGCGGACACGACATGGGCGATGGATGGGAGACGAAGCGCACGCGGGGCGAGCACGTCGATTGGACCATTGTGCGCTTGGGCGCTGCGGGCGAGATTGACAGTGTGGTTGTCGATACCGCGCATTTCCGTGGTAACTTTCCGCAGAAAGTGCAGGTTTTTGCCGGGAGCTTTGAGAAGGATCCCCAGCATGATGGTGAGGGGTGGGTCGAGGTGTTGAGGCCGCAGAAGAGTGGGCCGGATGTCGAGATTAGGTATCAGGGGGAGCTGGAGAATGTGAAGGGGCAGAGGTATACGCATGCCAAGTTGGTGATCATTCCGGATGGTGGTGTAAAGAGGTTTAGGATTTTCGGGAGGAGGGTGTGAGGTGAACTTGTTCCGGACGTTGAAAATAGACAAGTTGTGTAGATAAAGCCTGCTGAACGGCTGGAATATCCTTTACATGTCTATGTTTTGCTACGTAACCAATGTAAATGCTCTGATGAGATAATGCGACTCGCTGATGCATCTAGTCCGCATCCATATCCATATCCAATATGCAATTCTTTTCGCTAATCCGAAACAAACCCCTTCTAACCAAGATTCCCCCTACCGCTGCAACCGACTTCCTCATCTACGAGCGTCGGTATATGCGGTTACGCGCAGATGTCCCCTTGACCCAGCGTGGATGGAAGAACCTGCAAGGCACGTTCTGTTAGCACAATCACCACTCGTCGTGGATGATCATCTTCACCCGTAGCTGGGGTCGTTCCACTGTGTCTCTTCGTAGTATCCACCGTTCTTGTTGCCTCCGCTCAGGTCCAACTTGGCCATGAACTCGGGCGGTACAGTCGGAATGTACTTTCTCTCGCGTTCGCGATTTACGCCGCCAAAGCCTGCGCCGTAGCTGATGAGCATGTCGGTCGATGTTGGTAATGAGAAAGGAAGCATGTAGGACGGATCAAGGAGGAGCTCGCTGGGCGCGTCATCCTCTTCTCGTTCGAGTTCTCCTGAGATTCGCGATGGTGCTGGTGAGGGTGCAGGCGCGAGGGTGGCGCCAGATGTTGGCTTGACAGGCGTTGTTGGTTCCGCGTCAGGGCTTTTGTTGGGAGGATTTGGCGATCTTGCGCGTGCAGTTTTTCGCTCTGCTGCTGCTTGTTGAAGGTGTACAATGTATTTTGATGCGCTCTTGGGGAGGCCCTTTTCACCGACTTCTGGTCGGTAGTACTTGGCGGTGTGCAGAAGTTGCTGTGGTGACAGCCTCGTCAGTTGTTGCAACGTGCCCACCAACGACTCTAGGTCTTCTCCGATCGAGGTAAAGCACTGCAGCCATTGTAGAAGCTGGATCAGGGGCTCAATGTGTTTTCTTGTCGATTCGACAGTGTTATCGCCGGTCGAGGTCATGGACCCGTTTTCGTAGTGTTCGGGCTGTCGGTTGTTGGAGCGCGCCCAGTCTTCTAATGTCGATACGTTCATGCGAATCTGCATGGCCTTGGTTCGTGCCAGGTACTTTCGGTTTGACATGATGCGATTGAACATCTCCGTGGAGAGCCAGTAAATCAGCTGCGACAGCACTTGAGCAGTGATGACTGAATGTACATCGTACAGGTCGAGGACAAAGAGGGTTGACGAGAGGAGTGAGGTAATGTTCCGAGGCGATGGTTTTGCGCGTGCTTTGGGTGATGGGGGTCGGAAACGCTTCTCGAGAGGTTCTAGGGGCTTCGCTTTCGGTTTCGAGCGGAAAATCTTCCACTCGTGCTGGAACTGTACGTCTTCGAACCCTGGCATTGGCTCGTGTTCGAGCATGGAGGAGTCGAGGTTCTTGTCCATTCTTCGCTCAGCATCGCGGATGATGAGGATGAAAATTTCGTTGATGAGCTCTGCCATTTGCAACTGGAACTCGGTGGCGGCTGTCGCGAGCCCTGTGTCTTTCTTCATGTAGTGTAGAAGCAATGTGGCGTTGGACATCCAGAAAGCCAGCACCGTCATGTCCCACTGGAACTTCTCCACCACGTCGTTAATCTTGCTCATGGCCGATACGAGCAGGGTCTCCAGGAGGTCTGCACTAGCGTGGTAGTGGGCGTAGCGAGCAGCCAGGAAGAGTATGTTTGCAGGGACCGGCTTTTGCGAGGGTGACCGCTGGGGTGTCATGTTTGTGATGATGATGTCGAGTATGCGCTCGAGCTCGCTCTCCTGGAACACGAACATTTGGTCGTTCAGGCATCGGTCCCAGATGAATTCTTGGCCTTCTTGTTCTTCCTCTTCTGGTGACTACGATTGTTAGTGATTATGCTCACTTGTAGGAAATTTGGATGCACATACCTCTGGCTGTTCGTCAAGACCCAGGTTGCCAATGTCGACTTCCAAGTTGAATGCGCTCTCCATCATCATGCGACGCTTCATGTCGTTTTCCTGCATCTCTTGCTCGAAGCGGTCGTTTTCGAGTCCCGAGTTGTAGAAGTCGTCTACGCCCGCATTGCCGATTGCGTAGCCGCTCTCATGCAGGTAGTCTGACATTTCGCTGTTGGGCTCGACAAAGTCGAAGGCTGTTCTGCCGCCTGAGGATTTCACGTCGGTCGAAGCTCCGTGGTCGAGTAGCAGTTTCACTATCCCCTTGTGCCTGTTGGTCATTGCCCACATGAGCGGGGTCCAGCGATTCTTGTCTTGTATGTCGACCTTTGCGCCTTCCTCGATCAAGATCCCGGCGACATCTTCATGGCCAAAACAGCTCGCGTAGACCAGCGGCGGGGTCCCCTCGGCATCTACGCCGTCGATGTTGATGTACTCTCTGGCTTTCCCTTCCAGCAAGCGCTTGACTCGCTGGAGCTCACCATTCGAGGTGGCCAAGGTGAAGAGACCCTGCAGGGCCTCCCTCTTTTCTTCGTGGGACAGTTTGTCGTCGGCGACCACCTTGGCTTCGTCGCCTGCGTTGTCGTTCTTGAGGCGGGCCTGGTGAGCCAGCATCTGGACTAGGCGGCTGTCGCTGTCCTCGAGCTGCTGCATGTCCTCGTCGCCGAAGCTGGGATCGTCGAGGGAGAGGTTGAAGCTGAGAGGCCGGGCAGGCATGGGGGTGGTCAGGAACGACTGGCCTGTACACCAAGTCAGAGTTGCAGGGGGTTGGTGGGCGGCTGCGTCGTCACTCACCCTGCCACGCATCGTAGATTTCCGTCTCTTCAGGCAGATAGGTGCTCACGGGGCGCCTGTCGTTCAGCGAGGTGGGCAGGTCGGAGGGCAGCTGGCGGGCTGCAGGCGGGTCGTCCTGGAAGCCATGGTCGTGGTCGGGCGAGTCCATTGTGTGACATTGGTCGCAGGCGGGCGGGCAGAAAGGCAGACAGTGGAGAGAGGTGTGTGGTGTGCAGCTATGCGGACGGCGGCAGAGGGAGGGAATGCATGTATCGCGCAGTCCAAGCGAGTAGGCTACGTAATGTGGGCAGTGGGTGGAGGGTCGAAGGTGCAAGAGGGTGGGCGAGAGACGGCGGGGGGCGTGTTGGGGTAGGTGGCTAGGTGACTACGGCTATGACTATGACTACGGGCTTCCTGTTGCGAAGCGCAGCCGTGGCACAGTGTCTCTGGAGATGCAGCTGTCTGAGACGCGCAGCCTGTCTTCTGCGACGTGCCGTGCCCAAAGACCAGATGCAGGATCGCCGAGGCGGGGCCACTTGGACTTGGACTCGGACTTGGACTTGGGCCAACGGGAGAGGCTTAGCATGCCTTGGGAGCTCTGGTGGAACCGGACGACGCGCTCAGTCAGCATCATCGGTCCCGCAGCAGTGGCTGCTAGCTAATTAGCCCATGTCTTCTCACCAGCTCTTTGCTGGCACGACGACCACCTGCCCCCCCTACTGTGAGGCCCTGCGCTACCCTGCGGCGACCACGGCCACTACTACTGCCACCACTACCGCCCTCTGCCTCGACCGCCATGAGCCCTCCAACGGCCGCTAGCCCGTGAATCGGCGATCATTACATCAGACGGCCTGGCTCCACCGCTGGACACCCCCCACTAACGCTGTGGCTACCACAATAGGCACAAGGCCATAATCGCATACCTCGGTGTTATC
>JAPEUT010000497.1:0-10505 GCA_027946375.1 Neodidymelliopsis sp. IMI 364377 | reverse complement strand
GTTGGGGAGAGGGAGAGGGAGAGGGGGGCAGGAGGTAGGATTTCAGGTTTAGGGTGAGGTCGTGGAAGGTGTAGAAGAGGGTGCGGAAGGACATTTTGGGTTCTGGTTTGTTTGTTGGATGACATTGCACAGTTACTACTGTCGGGTCTTTATGTCCTTCGACTCCCCTCAGGAAGAAAAGAATACTTCAGTCGACGTGCTGCAGTAAGACGGTCACGCAGCCAAGGCTTCTGCTGACGGGCGCTTGTCGTCGGATCACATCGGGAGCTGCTGCACGACGTCGGAATTCCGACCGCCGGGGGTTGATCTTCCTGGAAAGTGCTGACTTCTTGAGGGAGGGTTGAGTGAATTCAGAGATGTAAGATGCAGAAACGTCGTATTCTCATCAGCGCATGACTAACCAATCCGCAGTGTCAGTCTCCCAAACACCATAACCAGCCATGCAAACATAAAACAATGGTATCCTATCTCCCCCCCAAACCCCTCGCTCCGTAAAGACTGTACTGTGTCTACTCGTCGCGGTAGAACTTCTTGAAAATCAAATGCAAGAACAAATTAACATTAACCCTGACAGCTCCCTGTCCGCTCCCGTCCCGGCCCTCGCCAAACAGATTCATGAATTGGTGGTTGTCGAACTGTGCCTGCAGCAGCCCGTCCAGAGGAACCTCTGCAAACGCACCGGGAATCATCATGCTCCCCTGACTGCCTTGGATCTCGAAGACACCGGTCTGGTTGGATGAGAAGGTGATTTCAAGACGATCCCATTGGCGCTCAGGGTACCCGTTCCACGAAACGAGGATGCCCTTCTCGGCGAGGTTGCGTGCCGAGTACTTGAAGGAGCCGAATCGGTAGGCGCGTCCGGTGGACTTGAGTTCGCGCATGTGGTTGTACTGGCGGGTGAAGGGGAGGAGGAACTTCTTCTTGCCCTTCTTGGATTGCAGCGTCACCATGGCCTGCTCGATGTAGTCGTTGTATGACTTGAGCTGCTGCTCGAGGAAGTGCGCCTTCTCGTCCAGGGCTGCCAGGGTGGTGCGAACTCCCTCCATCTCGTTGGCGCGCTGGATGCGTCGCCTGTGCTTGGTTCGGATGTCTACGGCAATGGCGTTCAGCAGGTCCTGGTAGTTGTTGTGGGGAGAGATGCGGCCGGCGCGTTGCAGCTGCACCATGTTCTCCAGGCAGTACTGCTTCAGGGTGGGATAGTCAAGCTCCAGGACGGAGTTGGAGCCCATGTCGGTGGTGTATGTGGACGCAGCCGATGACCGAACAGCGTTGTGTTGGCGTTTGCGGTCTTTTCTTTGAGCAGCGAGCTCTTCGCGAACGAGCGCGTCCCATCGGTCTTCGTCTTGTGGTGTGACGGGCTTGCACAGGATCTCTGTCAGGTTGGCACCCGTCTGAACGCGGATAATATACAGTGCGTAGCGCTTGGTCTCCATGAACAGCGACTTGAGGTGCGCGTCGGGATCTGCTGTTGTCAGTAATATTCACTCAATACGGCCGTGGTACTCACCCTCCTGCTCGTGGAACTTGGGGTTCAGAGTCAATGTAATCTCGGTCGAGCTGACGTGCAACAGCTCGTTCTCGTTGTTCTTCGCGCTTCCGAGTTCGCGGACAACCTCACGAAGAGGATCGTCTTGGGAGGGACAAAGAGTTGGGAGATCGTCGATGACGAGGTTGTGAATGGCGAAGACATCTGCGAGCTTGATGTAGAGGGTCGGCTTGGTGCGAGCGAAGAGGTCGTTGAACTCGTCAATCTCAAACTGCGCCTCAGCGTCGCGAACGTCAATGAGGTTTGACCAGATGTCCTGCAGACGGTCAATGGCTTCTGTGATGTAGCTGTTGAGCGGCTGCAGGTAGAGGTCTTCTCCGCCGAAGAGCTTTCCTGCCGCGACCTGGCCAAGCACCTTGCTGACGGCTATTAGGTTCCGGCCCATGATGTTCGACAGACCACGATCGACTACACCCCAGTGTTGAGGTTGTGACAAGGCGGGCTGGATGTAAGCCTTCCACACCCAGTGGCCTGCAATCTGGAGGAGCTGCTCCTGCGGTTCGTATGGGAACTTCTGGCGCAGTTCCTCAAACATCTGCTGAGCAAGGTATCGTACGCCGTAGGGCATCCTATGGAGAACCTCCTCGAACATGGAAAAGTACTGGTCTGCGACATCGCGGAGGTCCTGGAGATTGTGGATGAAGGTAGCTCTTGTCTCCTGGTCCTTGAGTGCCATGTCACGCGTCACGTTCGGATCGCGACGGCTGCGCTGGCCGGTTCGGAGTTCTTCGTTGTTGATCGCTGACTTGTAGATCTGCATCGGATCGCTCTCCAGGTCCAGCTCCTCATTATCGATGATGTTCTCGCGGATGACAGTGCCCATGAGCTCTTTCAGGAACTTGCGGTCGCGGGGTGACCGGACAAAGCTGCTGAATAGCTTGGTCCAGAAGAAGTTGCCGCGCACAAACTCCTGGAGCGACGCACAGCCGTCAATTTCCTCCTTTAGCGACCTCGCCATCAGCTTCAGAAGCCAGTACTCTTCTCTCCGCTTCTGCGCCAGACCGAACAGGCTCATTGTGAGTTGTTCGATGCGCTTTGTGTCCTTCTCTTCCAGGCGTTGTTCGCGCACGCGCTTGAAGAGGCGTGCCATATACTGAGGCTGTGTCTGTAGTACGAAGAACAGTTCCTGGTACTGCTCGAGCTTCCTTCGCGAGGTCTTGTTGAGCGCCTTCAGGTCGAACGGATCCTTGGAGGAGATGTCTTTGCTGCTGAGGAGGGTGCCGACGTGGCCTCCGAAATGCTTCTGGTGCTTGACGACCTCGTCGAGTGTGATCTTGTTCTTGACGAGCAATGCGATCTTGATGTCCAGTTGATCAACGTACTGCTCAGCAAGCTCGTTCTGGCGCACATGCTGAACAACAGTCTTTCGCAAACGCTCAAACTCTGCAATACGGTCAGTGAACACTCATCAAAGTAGTCGGATATCTTACCAATTTCCTCGTCAAAGTCGATATCGCTGTCGTTGAGCAAGTGGACAAAGTTCTTCACGGTCGACACCGGCGGGTTCTTTCCGCTTGTCAGGCTCTTGTACGCCTCGCCCTGTTGGCGGCCGCGGACAAAGCTCTGGATCTTGATGACTTTTTCCATATTCTTCCTGTAGAACTGCTGCTTCTCGGCGTACTGCTGGCGAATGACCATACCACGTGCCAGCGCCTGGAGTTCGACGATCGCTTCTTCGTCCTCCTCGAGCTGACCAAGCTGTATGCCGATCTCCATCCGGAGCAGCATACCGCGTGCATCTCCTTGTAGCTGGGTGATCTCGGGCTCTTGTGCATTGAGCTGGCAGAGAGTGTCGTATGTTCGTTGTCTCTGTACAAAGCCTCGGCACGCTGACTGGAGGTCAACGAACGCCGGGGTCTGTGCCTGGAGTGCCTTGAGGTCAGAGAAGTGCCTTTGCCGTGAAAGAAAACCACGAATGTACGCTTGTAAGGAAAGGACAGTAGCTTCATGCGCGCTCAGTTCAGCGAGTGTGGCTGCAGTCTCTGAACGGATGCGGCCACCTCTCGCAATTGCTTGTAAGTCAGTGACTTGTGGCTCTTCGGCGTACAGTCCGCTCATCAGCAAACCAAACTCGACTCTTGAGGCATTGCCCCTGATCTTGGCTTGGATGTCGATGACTTGCGGTTCCTCGGCGTAGAGCTCACTCATCATCTGTCCGAAAGCAACCCTGAAGTCGTTGCCACGGACCTTCGACTGAAGATCTGTGATTTGCGGTTCTTCCGCATACAGCGCACTCATCAATTGTCCGAAAGCAATTCTGGCGACATCGCCGCGAATCTTGGACTGAACAGCGGACCAATCGACTGAAGTGCTTACCAGTTGGTCTTGCATTTCGGCATTCTGCCTCCTAGCTAGAATGCCTCGCGCCGCAGCCTGCAAGAAGGTGACCATGTTTTCATGCTGGCGGAGATTCTCCTGATCCGCCCGTAGTTCCTGTCGTAGAAGTGTCGCTCGAGACACAGCTTGGAAGTCCGCAATATGTGCCTCGTTCTGCTGGAGTTCGGCCCACTCGCGGTCGACCTGTTGCCGGAGAAGCGCGCCACGGATCATTGCCTGGATTTGTACAGTTGCTGGTTCGGTGTCTCTTGTCTCGGCATAGCGGTCGCCTACTCGCAGGCGTTCCAGTGCTCCTCGGATTGCTGCTTGGAACTCTCGGATGCCGTGCTCGTGTTGCTGCATCTCCGATTTCATGTACTGCACTTGTGCTCTGGCCTTGCGTCCTCGGAATAGGTTCTGCACCTTGAGCACCTGCGCTGTGTTGTCTCGCCAGAAATCCTCTTCACCTCGTTTTCTCGATCGGACGAGGTATCCTCTGGCTGCGCTCTGGAGGTTGATTGCGAATCGTCGCATATCCAGACGGTAGTAGGCGACCTGCCTGGCCCAGTCGCCACGAATGCGAGACTGCAGGTCTGCGATCAGGTGCTCGTGATCCCACAGGTCCTGCATCATGTTGCCCAGCTGTATGCGCAGCAACGCGCCTCTGATTTGCGCCTGCAGGTCCAGTATCATGGGTTCACTTTCGTGCAGCTCACGGTCGATGCGGTCCTCTTCAGACTCGACGGGCTCCGGTTCAGGCTCCGGCTCGACGTTGAAGTTTGCTGACATTCCCGAGAAGTTGGGCATGCTGACGCCAGACTTGTCGAGTCCCTTTTGTGTGGCTTCCAGTTCGTGGTCCTCGAATTGCAGCTTGCCGACAAGATTGCCAATGCGGAAGTCGACGATGCCTTTGCGGAACAACAGCCACGACAGAGCGTGGATGCAGTAGATGACTTTCGGCACGTTCTTCTTCTCGTAGAGGTCGATAAGCTCGAACTGGAAGAGATCTGGGAGCTCGACTTCGGCAAGGAAGTTGAAGAAATGGGCATAGTTGTTAGAGTGCCGATACTGCAACTTGGGGTCGCGGAAGATGCGTAGTGGATGTCCTTTGATGGACTGTACAATCTCGGCCAGCGTTACACCGTTGCGCAGGGCTTCTTCTAGCTCCACAGCAGGCGGGAGCTCGGAATCGATGATATCCTCCATCCACTCCTTGGCTTCTCCGATATGACACAGGTACTCGTACGCTTGCAAGAACTGACGCTGCTGGTCCATCCAGTTGCTTCGGGCCCAGGAAGATTGTGCCTTCTTCCCTCGCTCCTGGTCGGTTCGTTGCAACCTTCGTCTCCCGTGCAGACCGACGACTTCTTGCTCGGGCGACTTGATGCTGAAGTCGTCCTCTGTGGCCGTGTCTGCGAACTTGGAGAGGGTTCGGAGATGGCCTGTCGCCGACTTCTGAAGACTTTGCAAAACAGGCTTCTCGAGATGTGTAGAGAGGGGCCGAGACGAGTGGTCGCGAGCAGGCGCACGTATCGAGTCTGCACGAGAGATGGCGATGGACAGCGGCCGAGGCTTGGAGGGGGGTGATCCAGGTGAGCTAGGCCCATCGAAAGGCTGATAGCGTATGTTCTCGACACTTTGCGACCGGTTGTGCGAGAACGACCGTGTGGGACTGCCCGACGATGTCGAGGGACGCTTCTCAGGCGGAGGCGAGCTCTGGGGCGCCTGTTGAAGTGGCCGCAGTGCTTTGCGCATGCTGGCGTATGTGCTCCCCGCATTGGTGTCTTCTGAGCCACCATAGTAGCTCTCTGTGCGTGGTTGGGCGAGTGTTGTGGCCTCACTCATGCCGCGGCGGTGGCCCAGTACCGAGCCAAAACCGTTGGATGCACTGCTCGACTGCGTACTCGAGCGACTCGGGGCGTTGTTGGAGTGTGTCGAGGAGCCGTTGGAGGCTATCGAGGTCTGGCGTAGTGGGGAGGGCGATGCGGTCGAGTGCCCCAGTCTCGTTCGCGGGGAGTAGGTGTTGTAGCTCATGGCGTGTCCAATACGAGGCGGCGCAACATGTGGTGTACAGGGAGAGATTATGTCGAGTCTTGCGGCGTCGCAGTCCAAGAGGCCGTTGTCGCGACCCAGGTATTACTACAGCTAAATCAAGATGGAGGCGCCTGCCGTCCACAACAAAGACCAAAGAGGCTGAGAAAGCGAGTCGCAGCAGTCCAGCGTCCAGGCGCTCGCACTCGCGCGGCCAAAGAAGGTAATGTGGAATGTGGGGATTGGGAGTGGGATGGCAGATGGCACGGCGGAGGTGAAGCTGGAATTGGAGGTGCAGGCGTCCGAGCGCGGCATTGTTTACGGTGCTGTGTTGTGGGTGCGTTGCTGGGCGATCTCCGGCGGCGCCACGAAAATCACTCCTTCCCGTCCGGTTGCACCAACGCAGACATGTGGAAGCCCAACAAGATGCTCGACGACGTACTTGCTTGTGCTTTTGCAAGTGTTGGATGATGTTGCTGGCCGTAATCACTGTACATTGTTTCAACTCGACACGTCCTGTTTGATCGTTCGAACGAGTCTATTCAGTATCCCAGGTTTCACCAACAGAGCGTATCCTTGTCTTGAAGACTCGACCACGCAAGAATCATCAGATTGATCTCTCTCCTCACACCGTCTATGCATCCTCGACGCGTCGCACAAACGCGGCAAGGCGGTACGTCACCTGACTAGCACGAGGGGAAATGGCACCAAAGCGGCTAGCGCAGTTGCGCCTTCCACAAAAACTTTCTGTTCGCCGCAATCCTCTTGCTCTTGGGAAAAGTTCACTTTTTCCCGGCCAAAGTCGTAAATCCACGTACTGAGGTCTATTTCTTCTCGTCGCCCTTCAAGTACTTCTCTGTTCCTCGAGAAGTCGTTTTTTACTGTTAAAATGGTTATCCAGAACGGCGACGCCATGACCGACACCACCGCCAACGCCTTGGACTACACCAAGGCGCTGGAGGTGCTCAAGAACGAGTACCAGGAGCGCGACGGCATTGACGTCCAGACCCTCATTGACTCCAAGAAGAACGGAGGGCTGACCTACAATGACTTCCTCATGCTTCCTGGCTACATTGGTGCGTTGCCCTCGCAGCCAGCTGAAATCAGTACCCCGCTGCACTTCTATTCGAGTGCGCGAGGGAGGATTTGCAGGCACCATGCGACGCATTTCGCAGTCTAACATGAGAAATTAGGCTTCCCTGCCGCCGAAGTCAACCTTGACACCCCCATCACCAAGCGCATCACCCTCAAGACGCCCTTTGTCTCCTCGCCCATGGACACGGTCACCGAGCACAACATGGCCATCCACATTGCTCTGCTGGGAGGTCTTGGTGTGATCCACCACAACTGCTCCCAGGACGACCAGGCCGAGATGGTCCGCAAGGTCAAGCGCTTTGAGAACGGCTTCATCCTCGACCCCATTGTCATCTCGCCCAAGACCACCGTTGCTGAGGCCAAGGCGCTGAAGGAGAGGTGGGGTTTCGGCGGTTTCCCCGTCACTGGTAAGCACAGCCCTGCTTTCTCGCTCTCTTCCTATGATGCTTCAACTTCATTTATAACTTTCGTTCATCCGCAACGGTTCCGCCGTGCTGTGGAGTCATGATTAACTTTCTGACACCGGTTCTCAACTGTCACTCGTTTCACATTCGACAGCGGAGCAAAGTCACTAACCGACTTGCAGAGGACGGCAACCTTCGATCCAAGCTTATTGGCATCATCACCCCCCGTGACATCCAGTTCCACGACAACGTCGAGGACCCCGTCACCAAGGTCATGTCCACCGACCTCGTTACTGCCCGCCACGGCGTTGACCTTAAGGAGGCCAACAGCATCCTGAACAACTCGAAGAAGGGCAAGCTCCCCATCGTCGATGAGGACTTCAACCTGATTGCGCTCCTGTCGCGCTCCGATTTGATGAAGAACTTGAACTACCCCCTGGCTTCCAAGCTCCCCCACTCCAAGCAGCTGATCGCTGCCGCTGCTATCGGTACCCGACCCGAGGACAAGATCCGCCTGCAGAAGCTCGTCGACGCTGGCCTTGACATTGTCATCCTCGACTCCAGCCAGGGTAACTCCATGTACCAGGTCGAGATGATCAAGTTCATCAAGGAGAAGTACCCTGGTCTCGATGTTATCGGCGGAAACGTCGTTACCCGCGACCAGGCTGCTGCCCTCATTGCCGCTGGCGCTGACGGTCTGCGTATCGGTATGGGCAGTGGAAGTGCTTGCATCACTCAGGAAGTTATGGCTGTCGGACGTCCTCAGGCTACCTCTGTCTTCAACGTCACCTCGTTCGCCAAGCGCTTCGGTGTTCCTTGCATTGCCGACGGTGGTATCCAGAACGTTGGTCACATTGTCAAGGGTCTTGCCATGGGTGCTTCCACCGTCATGATGGGCGGTCTCCTCGCTGGTACCACCGAGTCCCCCGGCGAGTACTTTGTCAGCCGCGACGGTCAGCTTGTCAAGGCCTACCGTGGTATGGGCAGTATTGCCGCCATGGAGGACAAGAAGGCTGGAACTGGTCAGGCCGACGCCAAGGCCAGCAACGCCGGTACCGCTCGCTACTTCTCCGAGGGCGACCGCGTGCTCGTTGCCCAGGGTGTCTCTGGATCCGTCCAGGACCGTGGTTCCATTACCAAGTTCGTGCCCTACCTCATGGCTGGTGTGCAGCACTCGCTCCAGGACATTGGTATCAAGAGCTTGACTGAGATGCACGAGGCTGTTGACAGCGGCGTTGTCAGGTTCGAGCTCCGAACCGCTAGCGCCCAGGCCGAGGGTAACGTCCACGGTCTGCACAGCTTCGACAAGAAGCTCTACTCGTAGACGATCCGAAAGATGTATTGCATGGTAAGGGCGTTGGGTATGGCTTGATTTTATTTCTAGACATGTGATGACGATTGATGGGATATGTATGGGGGTTAGATAGGCAAAAGCAATGATACCACGAACTAGTTCACTTTTGATGTTTGTGGTCCCTTGCATGACTCAAGTAGTGTGACGTCGCACGCCTTACGAACCTCGGCATCTCCCCGCGTTTCTGGTCTCAACCACAATGACACGCGCATCGCTAACACCCTGTGTAGCTGACCATGCTCCAGCCGAGAAGACTCATCCGTTCGGCATTGGCTGAGTTTGAGCACGCAACTGCTCGGGGCTTTATCTCACGTTCATTTCACACTCCAATCTTACGTACCGGCCTACAGTCGAGAACGAGACCTGTGTTGACTGTCTTGTCGAGAACAAACGCAATTCAGCGCACCATGTCTTCCGCTGCAGATCACCAGCCTTCGAAAAAACCTATGAAGGAGCCTGCCATCCCAAGGCCCAGCTCAAGGTAGACGCCATTCGCGGTCGTTTCGATTGTAAACTCACGGTTTTAGTGTTCTGCTCATCTCTCCAACAAACCAAATCCTGCTCCTCCACCGCGTCAAGAAAGCGTCCAGCTTCGCCTCTGCGCACGTCTTTCCTGGTGGCGCGCTGTCCAAGACTCATGATGGCCCCATCCCCGACATCAATGACCCTGGCCGGCACCAAGACGGCCCAGCTTATAGGCTCGCCGCAGTCCGCGAGACGTTTGAGGAGTGTGGCATTCTCCTCGCGAAGAGTAAAGCAACCGGCAAGCTCTTTACTGAGATTAGCGACGAAGAGAGGGAAGAAGGTCGTCGCGCCGTGCACGCCGGCACCACCAAGTTTGGTGACCTGTTGGAGAAATGGGGCGCCGTACCCGATACCGAGAGTCTAATTCCCTTCACGCGCTGGATCACTCCTCCCAACGTCCCGAAACGCTTCTCAACACAAATGTACCTCTACTTCCTCCCCCTGAACTCGACGGCACCCACCAAGAAAGCCGCGCCCGACGGCACACCACCTGCCGCAGGTCTGGAAGAGGAAGACGAGCTCGTGATCCCGAACCCGACACACGATGGCGGCATCGAACACACAGCAGCGCGCTTCCTGCCGCCGAATAAATGGATCGACCTCGCGCGCCAAAACCGTATCATCCTCTTCCCTCCCCAATTCTTCCTCACCCTGCTCCTGGCGCCCTACCTCTCTGCCTCTGTCACCTCTCCCTCCTCGCCGATTCCTTCACCATCTGAACTCGCCCAAGAGCGCGAGCGCACACTAGACTTCCTGTCCAAGCCGCGCTCCTACGACAACACGCCCGAAGTGTCGTTTGCCGAAGCGTGCATCTCGCCGATTGTGCTGGGAAAGGGCCAGTACGGGGAGAATGCGCAGGATGGCGTGGGTGGCGTGGACAAGCATACCGCGGTGCTGGTGCTCGATAGGCCGGGGAAGGAGGTGGATGCGCAGGGGTTGGGCAGGAGGGGGATTAGAGAGTGGGTTGTTACGACCAAGTTCAAGGGCGAGGGGCCGAGGGATGTGGATGTGCGGCGGAGAGAGGAGGTGCTTGGTGGGAGGGGGAAGTTGTAGTTGTCATGATACGCATTCGCTGTTCAGTGTAGTTACTCTCCATCCGTGACATGCTCAAACACGTCGTGTGCAGTTCTCTCAGCCGTACGTGAAGTCTTCCACTGTCATTACCTCACCCCTCAAACTCGCCCCTCTCGCCACCATCCCCCTCATTCACCACCCCATACGCATCCTCGAAGCT
>JAPEUT010000496.1:0-10636 GCA_027946375.1 Neodidymelliopsis sp. IMI 364377 | reverse complement strand
CCCCTACGCACCCCCGCTCTCCCTCCCCTGCTCAACCGTAAAATTCGTCCCCGCAACCCGATGCCCCGGCTCAAACGCCTTCTCCCTCTGACTCCGAGACACACTATGCTCAACCTCCAACCGCTCATCACGCTTCTTAGTCTCAGCCGAGCTCTCTGGGATGATTGTGTTCTTGACGTGTTCACCGATGCGGTGAGCCACGGAGCCTTGAGGTTTGTCTAAGAGCTGTTAGCGGTCAGTTTAGGTTGGGGAGCGTAAGTTGGGGTTGGGTGGATAAGGAGAGTTGGGAAAGAGGAAGAGAAAGAGAGAGAAGAGAGAGTTTACGTGCCTAGCTTAGTGGTGTCTTCGATGGCAGACACGCCCCAGGGGGTTGACATTGCAGGGTAAGGTATGAGTAGGTTGGTGTATGTGATGTGAGGAGGTTGATTTGTATGGGACTGTGGGTGTTGAGTTTGCAAACTGGTGTGCTGGGTGCTGTACTTTATCTTCTCAGTGTGCTATTTATTTGGAGGACTGACATCACAAATGTAATGGTGTTATCGCTGGATCTACTACCATGCTTGCCGATTGGTGACTTGAGTTAGTGCTGTGGTTAGTGCACAGGTAGGTAGAATTCCGCTTTATTGTCCAAGAGCTTCGGAATCTGCGAGATGATCTTGGAGGTGCGAGTAGCAGCATCTGAGGATACTAGTTTTGTTGTCTTTCTGTGTGTAGTTCGATAATACTCCTGGGTGCTGATTGTGCAGAGGGGTCCTCGACCCGTGACGTCACGTCACGGTCAATGTATTTCGCAGTATTATCCCTAGCTTTAAGAAGACAGTGAGAATTAGTCTACGTGGAAGTATAGGGATCTAAATGGTAGATTTTGAAGGAGAGGATTGTATATACATGTATGTATTTATGTGTTTGTTGTTCATTTACATCTAACTACCCTCGAGATATAACTCGTAACTACCGGATATCAAAGTCTACTTTTTCATCTGTGGAAACATCTACTCATCAAATCATCTCAATGTACGATGGCCTCCTCTCCACGGCAACAACATTACCGCAACGGGAGGCTCTTCTCCTCCGCCACCTCCTCCCCACCCTTAACCGGCGTGGCCTCGGGACTAGCCGCAGGCGTCAACCACGGCACCTCACCCTCTTGCACCTTCTTCTCCGTCTTCTTCCTCTGATTCACAAAGCCCGGATCGGGACTCGCCCACGCGAACCCAAACCAATCGCGCAGAATCTCCTGGATGCCTTCAGCCAGGATCTGCACAGCCTGCCGCCTGTTCCTCGACCACTCCCATGCTCTGTACCAGCGACCAGCCTGAACTGCGGTGTCCTCGCCGCCCTCAAGCCCGTCGAGAATGGAGCGCCAGACCAGCATTGTCTTCTCGAGCTCTGGGGCGCGCGAGACGCCAATGACAGAGACGCCGAGTTTGGTGCCGCCGACATCGTTGTTGGACTCGTGTTTCCAGGGGACGCCAGATGCTGGGTCGCCCTTGGAGCCGCACAAGGCGCCGGCAGAGATCCAGGTCTCGAGAGCGAAGCGGATGGCGATAACTTCAAGGCGCTCACCGTACGAGTCGCAGAAGTCACTTGCATTGCGGACGGCGGCGCGCAGGGCAGAGGGCGCAGGGTGCCAGTCACCGAGGGCGCCGCAGGGGACGCCTTGACGGCGCAACAGGCCCATGCCAAGGATGGATGCATTGGGGACGACATCGACGCCGGCGTTGCGAAGGCGCTGAATGCCGCGGGGGCCGGCGAGATTCTGGTTCTGGAGTGTGAAGTTGGCGTAGGACTGCACGGCGTTGAGGGGCTCGCCTGTCTCGCGGAGGATCATTTCGGCCATGTCGCCCAGCACGTCGAGCGGGTAGCCTGAGATACCAATATAGCGGATTGTGCCCTCCTCGTCGCGTATGCGCCGCAGCTCTCGCACGGCTTCGAGAACCTCGGCGGGGCTCACAAACTCGACGTCGTGGCAGTAGACGAGGTCGAGGTAGTCGGTATGTAGGCGCTCCAAGCTGCGCCTGACGCTCTGTCGCACCCACTCCTTGCTGTAGTCGAACTCGTCGCCCTTAATCCGCCCGACCTTGGTCAGGATCATGTACGAGTCGCGCGGGAACGTTTCGCGCACAAAGGGCGTCGCGAGCGCATTGCCCAGCAGCTCTTCTGACGGGCCGTAGTAGGGCGATGTGTCGAAGGCGCGGATGCCGTGGGTGAGGGCCGAAGTCACCAGTCCTGTTGTGTCCATGGCGAAGGGATCGTCATTGTACTGGTGGTTGAATGTCGCCGTACCAAACACGAGGGGTGGCAGGATGGAAGAGAGCTGTGTGCGCTGGCCGTTCTCGAAAGAGTAGGGGATCGCTTTCTGCGGAGAGGGAAGCGCCGCCGTGGTGGAAGGATGTTCGGTGGGTGTGTTCGCCATGGCTGCCACTCTGCTCACTGCGCAGTCGTCGCGTTATAAAAAAGTCGTGTAAGCTGTTATCCTTCCACACGTCTTAGTGGGGGTCGCGTCCTGCCGCGGTTGTGACCTGGATGAACCTTTACAGCTTTTCAGGGACAGCACTTCAAGATCCAGCGAGATAAGTACAAAAGACGAAGGCGCCCGAAGAAGGGTAATTCATACTTGACACACTTCGGCGGCTTTGGTCCGCCGAGACCCAAAAGTGTTCCAGAAGCGTACAGTCGACGCCTCACCACCCACCGTTTTGGTTGCCCAGCTTGCCCCACGGTGCATCAGAATCTCCGACCGCGATGGCAGGAACACATGAACTAACATGACGCCATCTGCGTCTAGAACGCATTTCTGCTAGTGTGACGCCTCTGATTCGCTGTGAGGGATCAAGGGCCCAGGCATGTCAGATTGCCCTGCAGTTCGGTTTTGCACGGCCGATCAAGCTTGGCGGTACATGTTTTCGGGACGGATCGGAGCGGCCATCTGATAATACACCAGTCGAAAAGGCGTGCTCGGACGTTGTAGATGCTTCTGCGTAGCCGCGTAGAACTTCACTGGTGTAGAAAGTCCTTTTGATATTCAACATCGGCTCCAGATACAAGTAGCACAAGCTTCATGCTCACGCACGCCTTACTTCTAGACTGGGAAACGTGTTGGACTCGGCGCGTCCAAGCCATGAAAACTTTCCAGCTCCTTGTGTGTAGGCTGGTGTCTCAACCATTTATACTTTGTACTTGACTTCAGGTAATGCACACAGGACATGCTCGTGTGTAATACTGTCTGTCAGCGTTGCTGGGCTTATATCGAATCTTGGTTGTAATGTCTCCCGTGTCTGTACGTGCATGTCTGCTTTGGGACCTGGCAGCAGCTCCATGCAGGTGACAGCCTGCACCTCAGTCACACAGCTACTCACAGTCAGCCCGCGGATGCCTAAATGAAACTCGTGGCAGGAGTTGATCCTGGTGGCGCAACATGGTATACATTGTTGTTACTGCAACTATGCTCTCCGTCTCGGTAGTCGTTTTCCTTCAAGACACTTCTGTGCACCAGGACACCCGCACACCTAGAGCCTGCAAACGCATCTGTGCCCGCCGAACGTCTGATACGTCTGTGTCATCAGAGACGGAGCATGCCTTAAGAAAAAGTCAGCCTGATTCAGATATGACCTGGGGTAGTAGAGATGAAGCAACAAAGAAATACTTACTGCTTGGAAACCCAAATCGGCTTCCTCGATACCACTGTCTTTTCTGTCGCCGGTAGCTGGGCTCACAGCATCGTAAATTGGCGTTGAGCGTACAAGAACAAGCTCGGTCAAAGCACGCACGTTTCCCGCTTTCCGTCTTTCGGTGAATGACCAAATTATGTTAAAAGCATTTGCCGCACTTCTTGCCCTTACCCAGAATTTTTTGAGATATTCAGGAAATAGTGAGGAAGATTCAAAGATAGCGGGGTCCAAATCAGGCCAATCAAGTTCCAAAATTTCGATATGTGTTCTGTTCAGGAAGGACTCCAGGGCTGCCATGGTCTCATGGTTTGGAGCCTGCGATAGGCAGATTTTTATACTCTGGAGGGAGCGATGGCTGTGTAGTGAGTTTAGCAACTCTGGAGTGAAGAACAGAGTTGGTGCTGAGGGTGGTATCATCTCTGTGACTGAGAAGCAGGTGAGATTATCAATCGTGTTAACAACATTACCGGTGAATGACTGTCGTTTGGTCGTATGCCCGCCGCGCGTCTGGAAATCCGGTATGAGCGATGTGTTCTGTGAGATGAGCGACAGACTTGTAAGACGCTTCAGATTGGAGAGTATTCTAACTGTCTCCCTCGGCGAGGAAGCAGAGAACCCATCAAAAGAGAAAGCCTGTAGTTTTGTGAAACTTGACAAGAAGGACAAGTCCTGATGATGGAAGTCACCCTCTAGCGCGAGATCCAAAAGATTGGGGTACAGAGAGCCTAGCATGCACAAAACTTTGTGTAAAAACTCGCGGTAAAGGAATGACTGTCGACCAAATATAGCTCGGATTGTGATCCTTTGAACTTTCGACAATTGCCTCAGGGCATGGAAGAGTCTGTCTAACTCTGCTTCATAAAGGTCCCATGTCAAGAGTCGGGGGGGATCTCCTGGATGGCTGATCAGAGCAGGCCTTCTGAGTAGAGATCTGAGGTCGACGTCCTGGATGTTGAGGGAAAGCACCCTGGCTTGCGGAAGGTACTCATAGGGCACTTGGTTCAGCCAATCAAAGAGATCCAACTGACCACGGAAACTAAGTGGTCTCTGGAAGAGAAATTCGCGAGCCTCCAAGTATATCTCCCGGCATGTTCGTAGCAGTTCCGGGCCATGCAAGGGAGATGATAGTACAGCCTTGTACACCACTTGACGTAACTCCAACGGTAGAGCAAATAGAGGGGTTTGTTCCGCCAGCACGACCATACTGAACTGTCATCCACTGGTCTCAGCCAAAAGGGCGGCCCGCTCGCTCAGCTACCAAAGAAAGTTAGCACTCATGTAGGAGACAAAGATGCGGTAGAGTCTACCGCAAGTACCATGCGACAGTCGCAGCTCTTAATCGGTGGGCTGCACAGCTGGCACGATGGCTGCCGAGAAATAGCTGTTGGGAGAGTAAAAAAGTGTCTCGATGCACAGGAATCGAGCGAGAGACTAAGAGAAGCGCCCTGCAGTCGAAGTGGTCTGACTTGAGTCCCTGAGAGCATTCTGGTGGTGTGAGGAAGGACCGTCGTTTAAAAGTCGGACAGTACTCCGCGTGCTACCATTGCAAGATGACTGGAGATGGAGAGCGCCCCAGTCCGCCCATACAAATGCGTGGGAGGCGGATGGCTAGCGGTTCCTTTTCTCGCCCACAAGCAGGTTTCGTGTCGGGGGGACTGGCGAGGTGCCTATTGAGATGATGCTCCCAAGACCCAAGGTACAGCACATCCCAAAAAAATACATGTAATTGGATGGCGTAGTGCTGAGCAGTACGTTTGTGGCAACGATCGCGGCGCTGCGCCGTGAAAATGCCCGTTCATTCCCAATGAGCTGCTAGCCGCTTAAGCACCACTACAAGACGACTACTTGGGCAGCCGGTGTATTGTGACCGGCAATACTTGCAGAGGCATCTCGAGTCTCCACGTGAGGTATGCAGGGTTAACTTCCGGAAGGGGAACGGCACGTCCAATTTAGTAGTACGTTGAGACTAATGCGGAGCAAATTCTCAACTGGCAGAGTTACCGAGCTTCGCCGTGTCCATTGGAAGCACACCAGACGGTATGCAAGGACGTCAGGCCTCGTGCCGACGGTAAGCTAAAGGGGTTTAGATTAGCGGAAGGTCTCTATGCGGCATCCATGTAGGCACAACCCCTCCGCTGTCATTTCTATACGGCAATACCGATAACGTAGTCTGTAATTGAGATCATACGATCATGGCACCATCGAGCTGATTGCTGACTATAGCCACGGGCGTTGCAAGAAATGAGCTGTCCACATTGGTCGTCGTGACCAATGTTGCATTTCGACCGTGGGGAGGGATCAGCGTACACGTCAACTTTTCTAGATTCTGATCAACAGCAATTAGCAGATACCCGTAAGCAGTTAGTTGCCGTGACAGACACGTCTGCTTAGCCAGAGAGGCCGTCGGCAAACTAAGGGAGATCAAGCTTCTAGGATGTCCAGGTTTCAAGAGGTGTTTTCAACCAGCGCATACCTAGAACCCTGTATGATCGGCATGCATCGGAGCTTAACAAGAAGCTATTCGTAAGGCGTTGTAATGCTCCAAAGAGGGGTCGTGGCGCTACGCCCCCTCGTGGTGCTGCAAGCCGTACGGGATCTGCTAAAGCAAAAGGGGTGTACTGGAACAGCTCGGCTGCGGAGCGAACTTTCATGTGCGTGCGTGCTTGCGGCGCTGTCAGCCGAACAAGTCGCTAATTGCATGTCTGTATGGCTGTCCATATCGTACGATGGCGGGATGCGCTCTGTGTGGTGCTGGTGGCAAGTCACTGGCACAGTAGCAATGGACGTTGTTTGCCGAGGGTGCACTTGCCCTGTTTTGCAGCGCCGTCACCGCTACCGTCCCGACTACAAACCCAGTCTCGACCTCATGTCGTGCAACCTGAACAACTTCGTTTCCCACACGAGCTTCTCCCCTATTATTGCTTTTGAGAGCCGCATTTGCGCATAAGCGGTCCAGATGCACATATACCAGCTGATGAAATTCATAACCTCGATTTCGAAGCCACGTCGTCGATACTGAGCGTTCAGTGGTCAATCAGGCGTCATGCCAAAACGCTATTGGAGCGATAAGGCCATTCTCTTTCGAGAAATTGCCAATTCTCTTTACGCCTCTCATATCAAGCGTCTTGCAGACGTGGTCTTTACTTACCGCAGACAGAAAGCCCATCTTCCGCGTCTACTTATGTGGGTTGCTGCACAGGAGGTTACAACACTACACTGCATGCCAATAGCTACCTTCCGGTCGACCATCGCCCGTCTGACTAACCGCAACAATTAGCGTGGGCAACACATCAGAGCACTATTGCATTGTTTGAACCCTAAATCATCCCGTGTGGCTTCTCGGGTTGGGTGGCGTCAATATGCAGTTGATCCAGACTGCGTCGCGGCCGTGATGCTTGGATGTCACCTTGCTTTTTCCCGAGCCGCGGTCGCAATCGCACCACCGCGACTGTCAGAATTTCTCATATTGTCCTTATGTGTCACGCACTCCACGAATCGGTTGCGCTCCTGCCTACGTACGCAAATACGTACTATACGTGTATCGTGTGCGTATCGAAGTATTCCCACCCTACCCTTCGGCTTCGCAATCGTATCGACATCTCTTTTCCCCTGCCAGACAACCCAGGGTGGCCTGATCTTCCTTGCTTCTACGCCGTTGGCACTATGTGCTTCTTGTAGGTCCAGACAGCTTCCCTCGGGGTCGTGTCTGCAGAGACATGCGTCTATTGCTTTGTGAATAATGCTGGTCACCAAGCATCTTCCAGCTCATGACAAACTTTCAGCTCTTACGTATCAGATCTGTCATATTGACACTGGTTTTACGAAACATGCCGGAACTTATGGTAATGCTAAAGCACTGTCTTGCGGCCTTTGCTTGTAATGGTCGTACCAGGCCATGTACAGTTTCTGAGTTTGAGAAGCCTGACCTCGAGGCATAAGAGCCCGAACTTGCGCCCCAGTTCCAGGGTACTGATTTACACTGCATCAACCATCAGTGTGTTACGCACAAAAAGGAAGTCCGCGTAAATCCGCACGCGACAGACATGCTTGGCAAGCCTCCTGTGTCACGTCGCGACAAACCAGCTCGTACCTGCATGTACCTTGCGTATGGAGTATACTGACACCACCGCAAACCGGGTCCTCATAAGCCGCACGACTGCAGTAGCTAGCGTGGATCTTTCCTGACAAATTGGAATTTTCTTCGATACACCGGCGCGCAACACGTGGACATTAACGGCTGATATGCACGACATTCCCACTGATCCTACCCAGCAGCTCAACACTACCTGCTGAGTTGCTTTTGATCTTTGCTTCAGCTACATCAAGTCGCCACACATAGCAAGGGTTATCAGTGTGATCATTTCAGTCATACACCACCACTACCTATCATCCAGGGAAGGCGAATCTCTCAGATCGATCCATGCATCGGCACGTCACTTTGGTCCTTGTACTATCCCTGGATCACGTTTATCTATATCCCAGCGGACATATGCTCGTCATTACGACGCACGTCACAAGATGTTGAGACTTGAAACCCTCTTCCCTCTGATATTCCATCCCTCCCACACCAGATACAGCCTGACCAACTCATACGAAGCCATTGACAGTTGAGCCCGACCGGCACTCATCTCGCACACCACCCACAGCTCAGCAACCCCCACCCCAACCTATCCTACTCAACATCCCATACTACAAGCGAAACCAACGCAATATTCCTCCCATCCATCACTCCCCCTTCTAAGAACCCAAAACTAGAGACCTCGAAACCCATGCTACGCAACTAGCCAACAAGTCCTCGATAGCCTGCTCGTCGAGAAACCGACCGTCACTGGTGTTTTATTGTGGTTGGAGTCACTTACACCTCTTATTTTCTTCTTCCTCTAACCACCAAGAAAGACTTACTTAGCGTTGCACTTCCCAAAAAAAAAAAACCCCCCCACATTTTAAACATAAGCATTACACACTCCAAGAAAAAACAGCTGTAGGACTTAGAAGACTATTTCTGTTCTATTCTATACTTTGCTATACAGACTCTCTCTTTTCACGCTGTACTAAGCGGGAATCTTGCTCTAGTTGCTGGAAGGTGGATGGGATGAGATGCGATATACCAATCTATCAACCGATTACTAACACATGATTCCTAGCTACTAGCCAGTGATGTGGAATTACGACCTCAAGATTAGCAGGGCGTTAATCGACATATTCCATCACGTAGACGATAGTACGATGGGGGTTATTTCCCTTCACTACAATGGTATTAGGAAGAGAAAAAAAAAGGAATAAGAAGATGCAAATAAATACTTGTACATGCAGATCTGGAAATGCTTCCCACGTACACGACCATACTGTCTCTCTCTATCTGTCTCGCGGTTTCTTCCCCCTCTCAGCCGGATTGGCCGAGAGAAAACCTCGTCTGTTCATACACAGTACATGTTCAACCGCCCATGCGCGCGCGCGCGACGCCGTCAGTCGCACGCCATCCAATTCCAACCCCACCCCTGATTCGTAACTTATGCGACGCGGAGCAGCTTGGCGGCGTAGTTGACAATGGTGTCCTCCTGGGGGAATGCCATCTCCTCGAGCTTCTGGGCGTACGGTGTGGGGACCTCAGCACCGGTGACACGGGCGGGAGGGGCCTCGAGGTAGTCGAAGGCGTACTCGCAGGTGAGAGCCATGATCTCGGAGGCGACGCCGAACGAGGGGAAACCGGACTCGACGCAGAGCATGTGGCCTGTCTTCTTGACCGACTTGACAATGGCCTCGATGTCGAGGGGCTTTATCGAGCGCAGGTTGATGACCTCGGCCTCGATGCCGTACTTTTGCTTGAGCTGCTCAGCGGCGACAAGGGACTGGCCGACGCAGCGCGAGAGAGTGACGATGGTGAGGTCCTTGCCGGGGCGCTCGATCTTGGCCTTGCCGAACTGTATTCAATCAGCATACTGGTCGATTTGAGCGTGCAGGGTGCATCTTACGGGAATGACAAAGTCGTCCTTCTGGGCCTCCTCGCTCATGGGGAAAGACAGACCGTAGAGAAGCCTGGGGGTTGAGGTTAGCCGGGATGCGTGTGTAAAGTGGCAGGTGAAACGTACTCGTTCTCGAGGACAACGACGGGGTTGGGGTCGCGGATAGCAGCCTTCAACAAGCCCTTTGCGTCCTCGGCGCTGTATGGGGCAACGACCTTGAGACCGGGAATGCTGCCGTACCAGGCAGAGTAGTCCTGGGAGTGCTGGGCACCGACACCGGCGGCGAAACCGTTGGGGCCGCGGAAGGTGATGTTGCAGGGCTGGATGCCACCGGACATGTAGTGTGTCTTTGCGGCCGAGTTGATGATCTGGTCAATGGCCTGCATGGCGAAGTTGAAGGTCATGAACTCGCACTGTCGAGGGGTTAGCGCCGTGTGGGCTGTGAGGGTGGGGACTCACAATGGGGTGCAGGCCAGCAAGCGCAGCACCGACGGTCAGACCAGCGAAGCCAGACTCGGTGATGGGGCTGTCAATGACCCTCTTCTCGCCGAAGCGGTCGAGCAGGCCCTTTGTGACCTTGTACCTGCAGCCGTGTCAGCAGCGAACAAGCCTGGTGCAGGCAATCTTCCGCCTCCTTGGCAGTGGTGTAGATATGGTGTAGATATGGTGTAGGCGTGGTGGAGAGTGGTGTAGACATGGTGTAGACATGGTGACATGGCAGAACGTACGCTCCGTTGTACTGCGCAACCTCCTCTCCCAGGACAAAGACCTTCTCGTTGCGCTCCATCTCCTCAGCCATGGCCTCGTTCAGCGCCTCACGCACCGTCATCTCCTTCTGGCCAGAGGCGTATCCTCTCCGCGCAATCGAGGGGGTGATGGCAGCGGCGCGGAAGGCAGGTCGGAACGCCGGGCGCGACGCGGCGAGCAGGCGGGTGGCCGGGCGGGTGATCCTGGAGGCGGCCATTGTGTGTGTGTGAAGAGCTCGAGTGGGCGGTCGCGAGA
>JAPEUT010000495.1:0-10783 GCA_027946375.1 Neodidymelliopsis sp. IMI 364377 | reverse complement strand
CTTAACGTTCTTCTTAACTAACCTCCTACGCCTTACCTAGAGCTAGAAGAAGCTAAGTATAGAGCACACAACCTCTCCTAGAAGTATTATAAGATCTTTGCTAATTCTTTATAACTAAGCTAACAGCAAGTTATTAAAAATATTGCTAAACAATATTACGCTATCTGCGCTTATAAGGAAGGAAACTATATTGTTCTTAGTAAATGATACTACAGGGATATTATTTAACAAGATAGCAAGTACTTTACGCCAGACAACAAAGAACTTATAGTTATTAAGAAAACCCCTACAACAATGTAAGATAAGCGCGAACTGCTTGCTACACTTAATTAACAAGAAGCCTAGATAGAGCTTATAGACAGTAATGGCGAAATGCAGGACCTTATAGAACAATAGGAGTAATAACACAACACTCTAGTATTAGACCCTCTAGGAACATAACCTAACTCTAATAATGGCAACGTGTCCTATATAGAAGCTAAAGAAGAAGACAAAGAAGAGTTCTATAATACTAAAGAACAATATCCCTTTAAAGCAGCACGCATAATTATTGCCTATAATAGATAAGGTCTTATAGGACTCAATTAACAAATTGCTAACGCCTAGTTTATAAACGCAGAATAGGATAGGGTTACATTTTATTAAAACTAGGAAAACAACTGCGCTATAAGAGAGGAACTTAACCTCTATAACTAACACGCACTAAGTTGCAGTAAACTAGACTAGAACTAAGCAACTACACCCTATACGCTAAACAGGAAGTACCTGTTTTAGCAAGATATTAGGAACTCTAAGCACAACCTTATATTATAGAGATACTACTATTACAACTTATATAAGCTGTATTATATAAAGAAAGTTAAGCATAAGTAGTTCCCTAGCAAAGCTAAAGAATATGATAAATAATAGTACACGTGCATTAAGGAACAGTGTGAAGAACACTTGTAGGATAAGCGCACTATGGTTTATTTTCCTAGGATTACAGACCCCTAGAGAATACTTAAAACCTAGCTTATATTTAATAGAGAATGTAACAACAAGAACTAGGAAGTATGTCTAAACGCTGTATGCGAACGCCACCTTAAAGAAAAGGATAGCTATAGGTTTATAACACTACAGGAGCCTTTTTTAGGCCTATGTTAATAATTAACATAGAACAATCTATTAACAGCATTGGGATTAACCAACTTATTAAACTCTCTATTAAATTAGGTGGAGTAAGGATAACAGCACTGTTAGACTTAGGTGCATAGGGAAACTTTATATCCCTTAACGCAATAGAACAAGCTAAGCTAAATCTATAGTACAAGATAGAACTGTACCTCTTATAAGTAGCTAATAGAGAGCTAATGCTAGGGGAAGAAACAGTTACGCTTAAAGTACAAAGCGCACCCCTAAAGATACAGAATTATAGAGAAAAATTGGACCTAGATATCCTAAGAATGGCTACTTATAATGTTATATTAGGACTGCTATAGTTACAAAAGCACAATCTGTAGATTAACTAGAAGAAACAATAGCTTTTGTTTAAAGGATATAGATATAGTACTACTGCATGCTAACCTACGCAACCTACGCTGGAGTTAGTAGATAAGAAGGAGATTAACAATATCTCTTTAATAGATAAGACGCGCTAGCAAGTAGTTAACTGTATAGACGTAGAACGCCCTACTAGTTATAAAGTAGCAGTTAAGAAGACTAAGAGTGCACCTCCTGCTATCCCTAACGTTTATTGACAATACGCATGGATGTTTAAAGAAGAGCTATCTATAAAAGCGCTACCTAAGCATTAGCCTTAGGATTGCAAGATAAAGCTCTAAGAAGGGAAAGAACTACCCTTTAGGCCTATATACCAGCTATCTAAGAAAGAACTCAAGATACTACGTAAGTATATTAAGGAGAACCTTGCAAAAGGATTTATTAGAAAATCCAAATCTCTAGCAGGATTCCCTATTCTATTTATACTAAAGAAGGACGGCAAGCTAAGGCTTTGCGTTAACTACTGAAAGCTCAACAACATTACTATTAAGAATTAGTACCTGCTACCTAATATATCCAAGTTACAGGATTGATTATTAGGAGCGAAGTTCTTTACTACACTTAACTTACGCAGAGTATACAACCTTATACGCATAAAGAAAGGCAAAGAATAGAAGATAGCGTTTAGGACCTGTTATAGTTATTACAAGTATATAGTTATGCTATTTAGGCTTACCAATGCGCTAGTAGTCTGTTAGGCTCTTATTAACAACGTGCTACAGGCACACCTAGATATTACTGTAGTAGCATACCTTGATAACATCCTAGTGTATAGTATAACACTAGAAGAATATAAGGTCTACATTAAGGATGTGTTAGAATGCTTAGCAAAAGTAGACCTTAGGCTGAAGCTAGAGAAGTGCGAATAGCACAAGGAAGAAGTAGAATTCCTTAGCTATGTTGTAGGAAGATATAGAGTCAAGATAAGCGAGAAAAAGATACAGGTTATAAAAGATTAGCTAGCACCTACATCTGTTAAAGGAATACAGGAATTCCTAGAGTTTGTTAACTTTAACTAACGCTTCATTAAGGACTACTTTACTAAAGCCTTACTGCTTACAAAGCTTACGTAGAAGGATACACCATTTAAGTAGGAATAAGCACAAGAAGATGCCTTCTAATTGCTTAAGCAAGCATGCATAGAGCTACCTATATTAATTGCATTTAAGAGCAGCAAACCTGCACGCCTTGAAACTAACGCCTTAGATTTAGTATTAGGAGCATGCATTACCTAGGAATGAGATAGACAATAGCACCTAATAGCCTACTACTTAAGAAAGTTTATAGCACTAGAGGAACGCTATAATATACATAATAAGGAACTTATAGCTATTGTTAACGCGTTGCAGTACTAGAGAGTCTACGCAGAAAGCTGCTTAGAACTTACTATCTATATAGATTATAAGAACTTAGTACACTTTACTACTACTAAGGTTCTAAACTAACAACAAGTTTGCTAGTTAGAAATGCTTAGTTAGTATAAGTTCAAGATTCTGTACACGCTAGGAAAAGAAAACAGCAGAGCAGATGCGCTCAGCTGACGCCATAACCTTGCAGGCGAGAAGACAATTAACAAATTTGCTATCCTTAGGAAGAATAATAATAGGTTACTAGGACTATTGCAGCAGCTTAATCTAGTAATGTGCGTCTACTAGGACTAGCACACATTAACACAGGTACTAGAGGAATTAGAAGAAGAAATTATAAGTAGTTATTATAATAACCCGCTTTATAGTTACCCTAGTATTATAAGAACAATAGAGCTTATTAAAAGACATTATAAGTTTCTAAACATGCGCGATAAAGTTAGCAAGTTTATCTAGAATTGCGTAAGCTGCTAGCAAAACAAACACAGCACGCACGCTAAGTATAGAGAAGCATAGGCTATAGAGCTACTAACAGCACTATAAACAAACATTACAATAGACTTTATTATATAGCTACCTATCTCCAAGGACCCTGTTATAGGATACAACTACAACTCAATCTTTGTTGTAGTAGATTAGTTTACTAAATATGCCAAGATAATACCATTTTAACACAGTTATACAGCAGAACAACTTGCACAAGTATTTCTCAACAGAATTATCTGCTATTATAGTATACCTAAATTAATTATCAGTAATAGAGACAAGCTCTTTACGTCAAATTATTAAACCACGCTATTAGCAGCAATAGGAACAAAGAAGAAGCTATCTATAGCCTATTATCTATAGACAGATAGACAGACTAAACGCACAAACCAGACTATAGAAACATATTTAAGGATATACAGTAACTAGAACCAGAACAACTAGGTTTTGCTGTTACCTATAGCATAAATTGCATACAACAACAAGTTATTAGAAGTAATAGGTATAACACCTTTCTTTGCAAACTACAGGAGACACCTAAATCTCTTTACTAAGTTATTAAACAGCAATATCTAAACAGAATTGGCAATAGCCTTAGTTAAAGCACTAAAGGAAATACATAAGAAATTGCTTAAGAACATTATAAAGGCTTAGTCACAAGCAGTTTTATATGTTAACTAGAAATAAAAAACAGCGCCTTAGCTAAAGGAGGGGGATAAAGTGTATCTCCTTATGAAAAACCTACGCACACAGCAACCAATAAAAAAACTAGACAAGGTTAAGGTTAGACTATTTTTTATTTCTAAGCAAACCAGCCCAGTTACTTATTAACTTGCGCTGCTAAAGGATGTAAAGATCTATCTAGTGTTCTACATCTTATTATTAGAACTAGCTAACTCTAGAATGCCAATCTAGAAAGACTTCCACTATTAAGCTAATAGTGAAGATGAGTAGGAAGTTGAAAAAATAACGCAGCATCGCAAAAAAGGAAGAAGCGACGAGTATCTAGTTAAATAGTTAGGATACCCTAACTTAGAGAACACGTAAGAACCAACTACAAACCTTATAAACTGCTGCTAGCTCCTAAAGTAATACTAGGAGGCAAATTAGGCAGCTCTTAGAACTCCTTAGGTAACCTGTTAAACGCACTCCACGTGCTAGGAGATAGATTTAGGGTAAAACCCTTAGATAGACCCTTAAACGTTATAGTCTCTAACTTAGCCTGCTCCTGCTTCTTAATACCCTACTTCTCTACTGCAATTACATCTTTAGCACAATAATTAAGGAGATCCATCTACTGTTGCAATCTTTCTTTGCGCGCTTGCGCAACACGCAGGTCTTCTATAGCCTTTTCTAATGCTTTTATTGCTACACTCTGCGTATTATAAGTTTCCTTTAATTGCGCACGCAACTTCTCTTTCTTAGTAGCTAGCCTGTAGAACTTAGATTCTGTAACCCTTATATTGCAACGTTGCCTATAATAAAGGCACTTGCTACACTTTCTAGAACAAACGTAAACCTTGTACACACAGTTGTGCTTTACACAAGTTAAGTATTTCTAGACCATAGTATCCCTAAAGATTTTAATAAATTTACAGAGGCGATGTTGTTAAACTGTGCTAGATAGCTGTGGTTGTTTAGGCATTGTTAGAACAACTGCTTACTATTTAAAGGGACTCTATGTTATATAATAAAGCTTAAGAGACCAAGCTAAGATAGAAGGGGGATAGTGTTACAAACCTGTTTAGGTAAAGAACTAATCCTTTAGGATTTGCAGACAAAGGGCTTAGCACAAAAAGATATTACAATAAACTTAACACAGGGAGAAGTAATTACTAAGGGAGCTAAGGGCCCCTGCGTAGTTACGTAACAACTAAGTAAGATGCTCTACGTAACATGCTTAGTAATTAGTGATTAGTACTGCTTAGTAGTACTAAGTAACTAAGCACTACTAAGCAACATGCATTTATTATAGTATATAGTTAGTAGGAACACAACCCTTATAGTTTGTGTTTAACTTAGTTAATTAGGTTTGTCTTTGGATCTTAACCCTTAGTATAATAAGTTAGATTGCCTATTACTTATTACTATACTCCTAAGTTGTTATATTAAGCTCTGCTTAGACATCTTGCTCTTGTTCCATTACTACTAGCTATCTCTAAGAACTAACAAATTAGTACAATATTGGACTTCGTCTAGGTACGACTTTAACAATATAAAGATAGAGTTAGGTCTACTTATAAAGCTTTATAGTAGCTACTATATTATAATATTATATATAGTAGTAGTAAACACCTTAGGTTAATTATACTATAGATATAGAGTAGTTAGGTCTTTAATATAGTATAGAAATTTTAGTATTTTTACTATCTACCTAGTAAAGCACTTTAATATACTAACTACTTCCTTAACTTCTAATTATATACTACTTAAACTATTAATAGTAAGGTTATTAGCTACTATAAAGCTACTAAATACTTCTCTTCTTACTCTTATATAGTCTAGGTAAACTACTAGAGCTATAGGTGCTCTTCTCTATAAATATAATAACACTAGTAATAATTATATTAGTAACTACCTATATTTCTTAGAACTAATTAAGCTATTACTAGAGCTTACTACTATATTTTAGTACCTTAGTTTAGACTATATTAACATGCCTATAAACTATAACACTAATACTCCTCTTATATAGTAACTATTATAAAGAGATATAAAGAAGTATTATAGGTATATAGCTACTAGTTTAGCTAGAGTTTAATATAATACTATTCTTTAAGCCCTTATTCTCTTCTCTTCTTATAGCTACTATACTATATAATACTTAGAATATAGTATATAAGAATAGGTTACTTAGTTAAATTAGCTAAATACTAGTAGAGTATAGCTAAAGCTCTTATAAAAGAGAGAAATTATAATATATATAGTAGCCTTAATAGAGAAAAACTATTAGAAAATTTCTTTAGTCTATAAACCTAAGATTATGTGTAGTATTATATATAACTCTTACTTTCTTATATTATTTACTTAATATAAGTATAGTAAGTTAAGTAATAAGTTATATCTATTAGATGCTAAAGTATACTTATAGTATAACTTATCCTACCTCTAGAAGAAGTATCTTTTAGTTAGATAGTACTAAGTATCTACTTAAATATTACTATATAAACATTACTACTCTACTATACTATTATTAGAATTAAAATAGTTATAACCTACTAGTATATTATTACTATATAAGTATTACTCTACTATATAATCTTAAGTAGTTATAACCTACTAAGAATCTAATTTTAAGAAGGTAAAAGACCTTTATTAAATCTACTAACATTACTTAAATTAAACCTTTATCTTTACTATAAACGCACGTCTTTTTTTACTAAGAGCTTACTAACTACCTACCTTTATAACAGCAAGCTTGCTTATTACCTTAAAACTTAACACTTAATACTAACTTATTAAATAACCTACTAGAAAGTACCTCTATCTCTTTTATAATAGCAACACTAATAGCTTATAGAATAGTTAAACAGCTTACTTACTTAAGTAAGCCTAACCTACTAGGAAGTACTGCTGTTTCTTTTATATAATTAACGCTAACAGCTTATAGAAACATAACATCTTACTTATACTAACTCTAGTAAGTGCGCTTTATTACTACTAAGTTTACCTCCTCTTTACTATAGATAATTACTTACTTTACTACTAGTAACTAAACTACATCTACGCCTGCAGCGTAGTAAGTAACTAAAGCCTTAAAGTAAATTAAGTTACTAAAGTAACACAACCTAGAGTATACTAGGTTACTAAAGTAAAGCAGGCTTTAGCTTACGCACAACGTGCTTTAAATTGTCTTATACTTTAGTACACAGTATTATACCTATAGTAGCTATTATACCTAAGTATAGGTTAGATATATTAACTCTATTTAGCTAAAGCTAGTACGCTACTAAACACACTTATTTATTATTACTAGAGCTCTGCTTATTAAGTGCTTGCGCTTAAAACATAATAGCTATAGGCAATACTATGTTTACACTATGTTTATTAGCGCGCCTAAAAAAGAGGTACAGGACTCTCTAGAAGGATGTTATGTGCTTAAGTTAATCCCTACTTAAACTCTTTAGGTACTGTGTCTATTATTAGATATATCCTTACTAGTTTACTAGTATTTATATTCTATTACTAGCAGAGTTCTCTATAAAGGTGTTATAACCTTTTATAGAGTTTAAGGTAGATAAGGCAGACTTAGTCTATTTAATATATGCGTTAGTAACTAAGTTATAATATATTAAAGAAGTAGCTAGCCTTTAACTTATTATACTTGCGATTAGTATATATTTAGGCTTCTACAGTCTTATTATATTACCTTTCCTTGTAAGAAACCTTACTCTGTTACGTAGATCTCTATAGCAAGTTAGGGTGTAGCTATAACTAGAGGTAAAAGATGCTAAATTCTTAATAGTTGTTAGTAACTAATATAAGCAAGGCTAGGGCTTATATTAACTTAATACTAAAAACCTATAACACTAGAGGCTTTTTAACTTACCTACAATTATACTTAGAGTAGCTAATCTCCTAATACTACGCGCCTTTAACATACTACCTTTTAATAGCTATAGAGGCAGTTAGAAGAGTTACTAGTGTAGAGCCTCTTATAATATAGAGTACTGCTAATTAGTCTATATATAATTAGTAAGGGCTAGAGATATTCTTAATAAAGTTAGTGTTAGCGCTACCTATTAGTAGAAGGCATTATAAGACTTTGTGTAGACTTTAGTCTACCTAAAGGAAGACTTTACTTTAGTAATAATTAACCTAGGAAGTGCCTATTAATTATACTGCCTATAGTAGCTAATTAAGAGGCATTTAATATGTCCTTAAGTCTAGTAGTGTTATAACACTCTATAACAGTAAAGTGTCTACTACTGTTGTTACAAAATTGCTTCTAAGTTAGCCTTAATAGAGTTAATTTATAAGGTAGAAGCATAATATAACTAAAGTTACTGCGTTTTATTACTACCTAGTAGGAGACTACTATATTGCTTATACTAACTAAGTCTCTTTAACTAAGAGTCTTTACCTATTAGATAAGTAGTAACTACTATAAGTACTGTTAGACTCTATATACTGCAGCGCTAGACCTTATAGCTTACTATACTTAATTAAAGTATTACTTAAATTAAACTTTATACTTACTATTATAACTAATAAATTTAGTGCTATAACACTAAATTAGCTTAGGTATTATATTATTAGATTTTATAGTTATACTACTTAAGACAATCTACTACTAATTCTCCTCTAATATAAAAGGCAAATACTAGAGTAAATTACAGACACTTTCTAAGCAATAGTCTTATTATCTATTACTACTACCTTAAGTTCTACCCTCTTAAAGTCTACCTTAGTCTGTAGGTTAATAATCTTCTACTCTATAGCTATAAGCTAAGCTAGCTATAGGTTATCTTTATTACTTAATAAACAGTCCTATAACTCTAGCACTTTAAGAGTGTTGCTATTATAAATAGTAACCTAGTAAGTATTAGCAACTATTTAACACAGGATATAGGTTATTCTACTAATATAGAGTAGTTAGTGTAATAGACACATTAACTATAAAAGAGCTAGATAAATTTATTAGGACTATAGTTATTCTACTTACTAAATTGTTCTATTAAAGAAGACAACTCTAACTACTAGTTATGCTAGAACAAAGTTACTTTACTGTTGTAGTAGACTTATATATTAATTAGTAATAATTACTGCGTAGATAATAGTAAAGTACGTCCTCTTTATTACCTTTAGTTTAGGCAGAGGGCTAGTAGCTAAGTTTAGTTCTAACGCCTTATTAATACTAAGTTAGTATAGACTTACCTAAGTAGTTAGTATATTAGGTGCTAGAATCTAATAGTTAGGTTTAGGCTATCTATAAGTAACTTAGGTTATATAAGCGTACTATATAATAAGAGATATAGGAAAGTAATTAGATAGACACACCTATTAACTAGCACACAAGTAAACAACTATAGATATAGTAAGATTACTAAATCTATATACACTAGGAACCTAAGTTATTATCTAAGGCCTTAAATAAGCTAGGTTACTAGTAGCTATAAGGCTTAAGTAGCGTAAACCTTATCTATAACACACTACTTATAGTAATAACATAGTATATACTTACATACAGCCTATAGGAAGTGTTCTTTTACACTATATATTTAAGCTATAGATATATTTATACTAATATAGCCTCTTATAAGTAGTTATAAACTCTAGCAGTAAACTAGATAAGTTATACACTACTATAAACTTAAGACTCTTACTAGCAGTCTTTAAACTACTAAAGGTTAAGAATAGGTGCATAAAAATACTAGAGCTATATAGCTACTGCTAACGCCTAAAGGCTAGGGACTTTAAACTCCTTGCTGCGTATATAGCTACTTATATAGGTGTCCTTATACCTAAGAAAGACTATAAGCGCTTTATAGATCCCTAAGAAGAAAGAGAATAGAAGAGGACACTTTAAGTAGCCTATAATATAGAGTAGCGCCTATAAAATGTCTAAGAATTTAACAACATACCTGCATAAGAATACAAAGTAATAAGTAAATATATTACTTATACCTAGCCTTTTACTAAGCACTTTAATAGAAGTTAAATTATTAAGTAGGCCCTACAAACTACATAGATAAATTATAGGAAGGTATATATCTACTCTAATAAGGGTGCGTATTACCCTAATTCTTTATATCTAACCTAATATTTATATTAGGTATTAAGAAACAATAACAAGCTGTAAATAGTTTAGATGTGCCTAGCAAAGGTAACAATCTATCTGTGTTTTAACAAGCCTACTATCCCTAAGTATTAAAACTAGGTTAATTACTATATTACGTAAGTAGTTGCTAAAGAATGCTTACTCTTAAATAGTTTCTAACAAACTATATTAGTATATACATAATATACAGTAGCAGTAGTAATACTACTATTCTCTTATTATAGTTACAAAATAGGCTTCTTAGTAGGAGGCAAGTGTTATAATCTTAAATTAAGTGTAGAGTTAAAGGAGCTTTTAACCTATAACACAGTTTTAGGCACTAAGAATTATAGTTATATAATATCCTATAGAATCCTATAAGACTCTAAAGCTAAGACTATAGAACTTTATAAGAAGTTATATAACTATTTACACTTTCTATACTCTCTTACAGAATCTTATAAGGCCCCCTATAGAACTTAGTAAAATACTATAACACTTTATAGAACTTTACAAGTATATAGCTAGTAGAAACATAACTCTTATAGTTTATATTTAACTTAGTTAATTAAGTTTGTCTTTAGATCTTAACCCTTAGTATAACAAGTTAGATTACCTATTACTTATTACT
>JAPEUT010000494.1:0-10931 GCA_027946375.1 Neodidymelliopsis sp. IMI 364377 | reverse complement strand
GGGGTTTGGAAGATGGAGTGTCTGTCTGTTTCATTGTCTGGATAGGATGTTTCTTAGAGCCTATCATGTCATATCGCCTCCCTACCTATTTACCTACCAAGTGAGGTCAAGACAGTGATTAGGATGATGTTTTCTGGTGTACGGTGTCTGTGTTGTATGGTACTCTATCCAGATCTACCATGCTAATCTTGAATTTATCTCCTCATCAATCATGCAAGTTTCCTTTTCTACTGTAGCTTCAATGTTTCTCCTCATCCTCACCAACATGGTACCCCCTCGCTATCCCACTCCTCCCCTCCTCCATCTTCGCAGCCCGTGGATTCCCCTCTCCACCCTCTGCGGTGTCGTTGTAATCGCTTCCCAACCCAACCCAAGTCCGCTTGCTGCGCAGGAACTCTGCGCCTGGACTGACGACACCATTAACGGATGCCAGGGCGCCGGTAGCGCGTTTGGTCAGCGCATTGGAGGCTGGTGTAGGCTCGTCTGTTACGCCGTTCGATGCGGACTGTGCTACTGGTTTGGGGGCTGGGGTCTGCATGGGACGGGAGTGCGAGATGTAGCGGCCGGTTCGGAGGTCGAATTCAGGGGGTGCGGATTCTTCTTCGGAGTCGTAATCGCCATTTGCATCTGCGTCTGTGCCGTTGTCTTGCTTCTCGTCCGGCCTGTCAGTCCCTGTGGTTGCCTTTGCAGTCGCGGCCGCTGTCTCTTTCGCTTTCGCGTCGTCCAGAATAGTAGAGAAGTCGCCGCTCCACTCCCCTGTCCAAACACGATTCGTGTCGTCCTGCAGCGCAATCTCGAGCTCAAAGGGCGTGATGAGTGGTCGCCAGAAGTCCTTGGACTCGATGAGACTTGACTCCCAACACCCAATTACCACCCACCCGCCGACCTCGCTGAAGTTGGCTACTTTCGCTGCGTTGACCTTGCCCACGACGAATGTGTAGCTCTTTTTCCCAGCGGCAGCGATAGTCTTTTGTACGTGAGACAGAATGTTCATGTAGTTTTTCACCGAGAGCGTGTTGATCAAGATGCCGAAGACGGGGGTGGTGGAGAGGGAAGTGCAGAGTGCGTAGCGGCGGCGCAGGGTCATGCGGGTATTAGCGACCTCAGCAGTAGGAGCTGTGGCTGAGGGGGTGGTAGGGTATATATGCGTGGAAGCGACGCGAGAGGAGAGAGTCAGGAGGAGGGAGGTCGGAGGCTCGGAGATGTGGAAGAGGGACCAATCAAGGAGGGTTTCTTTCGAGTCTGATGTACCGGGCGGTGTTGTGCGGTTCGGAAGGGGAGAAGAGGGGTTGTGGACGATCTCAGTAGGGAAGAGAGAGGTGTAGCCTGCTTCCTGGAGACGTGTGTATAGGGACAGGACGTGGTGCGAGTAGGGTATGTCGGCCATGAGTATGACCTTCTGCGACTTGTCCGGGTACGTGGATTGGAAGGTTGACAGGGTCTGGTCGAGGTTGAGGGGTCGTTCGGTGAAGACGTATATCACAGGAAGTCGCGAAGGAGGAGACAGGCAAGAACGACCGTAGTGTACGACACAGTCGGCATCGACGTGCTCAGCTGCCACTTCGTCGACGCAGCATGCGCCATAGGATGTGTCGCCCAGGATGAACAGCCTCTCGTCCTCGTCCTCGTCCTTCTTCTCCTCCAAGCCCATATTCGTCTCCAGCTGCGCACTCAGATCTTCCACCGCCGTATCCTTTTGCTGGCTCTCGGTCGCGCCTGCACTTCCATTCTGCGCCTTCTTCGCCTTCGCCAGCCCGCGACTCAGCTGTTCATACACTCTCGGCGCATCCACTAGCATGTGGTCCGGGAACTGCAGGGCGATCCTGTTCCACCGCCCATCGCGTATCTCCTTCACTGTGCGCTCGATTTCGTAGGTGAGGGCAATCTGCTCGTCGGGCAGTCTTTGCAGGCTGGAAGGGTCTACGGCCGGTGTTGGGTCTTCGAATATGTGTGTGTCAGGTGTCGAGAGGACAGGTGCGCCCGCGAGCGCAGGAACCGCCATATTGTGTGGATTGTTTGTTTGGAGGGGTGAGAGCGCGTGGCGGGGTCGAAACTTTTTGTTCGGCGGGGCGGACTGGCTCGGTCATCGCATGTTGATCAGCCGAGTGTTGTAGAGCCGCATGCAGGGGTCAAAAACAAACTATATGCTTCACATGTCATTGGGCAGAAGATTGAGGATCGGTGTTTGGACTTTCCCATTATGTGGTAGATAGATACATAGAAGATAGATGGTATCAAAGACGCCGAATATGCAAAGTCGTTTTAACAAAAGCAAACAAGGCCGTATAAATAGCAAAACACCGTTTACATCACAAGGTATCCTGCAACGGCCGCTACCAGAGCAAAACCGATAGCGTTGGGCGAAAACCTGCCCCCGCCGTTGTCCTGGGACGATGCCTGGGCATTACGCAGTTGGGGGAAGTAAGGCTCCGAGGTCGTAGCAAGCGTTCCGTTCCAACAATAATCAGTCATACACTGCTGACACGCCTCAGGGACAGTCTCGCCGTTGCGCTCCATGCTCCTGGAAAGAATGGCGCAAGCAACGCAGGTAGGCCAGGTCGATGCTCCCTCGCGCGTCGAGTTGGCTTGTGTAGCGACATCGTATCCGTTCTGGATCATCGAGTTACGCTCTTCGAGGGTGTAGTCGAGCTTTCCAAAGGTGGAAGTGTTCGACTCAAAGCTGTAAGGAGAGTTGGGAATGTAGACAATGAGCGGGGGAATGTTGTCTCCCGATGTGACGTTACTGCTGTTGCAGCCAAAGAAGCTGGGTTTGTTGTTCAAGCCAAGGGCAACGAAGGTGTCGTGACCGGGGATGTACGGGAAGGAAGTCCTGTTCATGATGGATGTCTCGGCACGTTCGAATGTCGCAATCAAGGCAGTACCATTGGGCCAGTTTGGTGCCGAGGGCTCGATCGTGTCTGCCGACGAATCGACTGCGAAGATAACATCGACGTTGCGCATGGGCTGGATGACCGGGTTCAGGGGAATGTTCTGAAGATCCTCGCCACCATCGACAAGTGTAAGTCGCTTCTGTCCCGCGCTAGGGTTCGTCTCGTTGTGGTAGCCGAAGAAAGGGTTAGGCGTGTAATCCGCAATATCGTTGTGGTCCTCCCCAATATCAACCAAGACATCCGAGATGACGCTTGTCAAGAAGTCAGGGAGATCGAAGCCGCCCAACGAGAGGAAGATTTGGTTGAACAAAGAAGAACTGGTGCCCATCACAAATCCCAAGTTATCAAATCCTGCGACGCAGCCTTCGTTCTGGGGGAGAGCTCCGCTGGAGAAGTTCGAGCCAATGTACTTCAGAGGTGCGAAACCGTACGTGGTGGGATCGAACGAACCCATTTCGAATGGGTTGAATTCGAACACAGTGGCGTTCAAAGAAACGATAAGATCTCCGGGACTGCGCTCATCGGCGACCAAAATGGGCATTGGTGCTTCACCGTTGGAGAATGACTGATCGTTCTGAATCGAAGAGAACGTGTAGGCTGGAGCTCCGTCGCTTGCATTGATGAGTTGGAAGGAGAGGCCTCGGCCGTAGTAGTCGGTGATGGTGGAGTTGAACGTTCCTGCCGGTGAGTCGACCTTGTCGCTGACTGTGCTGACCAGGTTGTGGAAGTAATCAACCGTTGAGAGAAGCTGAATGCCGCCCGTTGGGGGACCCTTGAAAAGAGAGTTTTGGAACTGCCAAACATCGGAGTCTGCTCCCTGGTCTTGAATGGTTTGCACGCTGGTAAAGTTGTTCGCGTAGATGCTTCCAAGCATCCAACCTCCACCAGACAGCGCCGAGACGTAAGTGGCAGACTGAAGCAGCCCTCCTAGGTGTCCGCTGCTCGTCGCATTCCGAGTACGGCTGTCGAAAGCCGATAGAGCACCCGCACCATTCAAAAGCGCGCGGTATCCTCCACCCGAGAACGAGATTGCAATGTTCGGTAGCGCAGTCGTGTTGTCACGGTGGTTTTCAATGTACGAAGATGCGTCGAAATTGGGAATGTTGGCACGCGACAAGAACTCCTTCATAGGATCGACAGTGTTTGGTCTCCTCTTCTCCAGCCATGCTGTCTCTGAGTCCGATAACTTGTCTGCGGAACGAATGCTGGGTCGTGTAGACGGACAGTCAACTACGGCCGGCGCGTAGCCGTTGGGAGCCTGTGGCGAGGCACGCTTGACCGGGTCCAATGCATAGTCGACAGGTGCAATGTTTCTAGCCTCAACGGCGGAAGCTGTGACCAGGTTAGCAGGGATTGTGTAGAGGTAAAGGTGAGTGACATACAGCTCGCTAATGTTGACAAGGCTGAAGCCGTGAGAAAGGAGGTGTACTTCATCTCTAGCTACTAAGAAACGAACAATACTACTTGGAAAAAGAAGCAAGGTAGAACGAAGGAACCTCGTAAGAAATACCACCCCCCAGCAGCGGAGGCAAGGCGCAAGAGTTATATGATGTGAGCACAACCAAGACGGGAGCGCGCGGAATGATCAATGCGGCTGTGTTTCGTTGCCAACGCCGGATGAGCTAGGAGAGATCTGACCTCATCGAGACTAGGAAGATGAACCTGTTGTGGCTAGGGGTCCCTGATCGTCATCACCTCCACTTATTCTTAGCATGCTTTCTCATCGCTGATTGCCGTGTTTAGACCTTGTCGTGTGCTTCGGCACATACACACTTACCTTACTCGCCCTTGCCAGCCTCAACGAGCGCTGGTGCTGAGTCGATGGCTACGTGCTGACTGCCGCGTGTGCCATGGCGGAGGTCAGGCACAGCTGTGGCGCTTCGGTTTGGCTGCAAGGAGCGAATTACATTACATGCGAAACGTTCGGCAACCGGCAATCATAGCGTGAGAAAGGGCGCTTGCTTTGTGGCTGTGGTGCCTTGAGAGAGTACGAAAAATGCAGTTCGTGGAGCTGAACCGTCCGGAGTTCGTGGTCCAAACGTTCGAGGGGCGTGCTTCAGCAGATTGCATCCGTACAAGTGGAGATTGCACAGACAGGCGTCCATTTCGGCAACCTGTGTTGATGACCGAGACAGAATCCTTGCCAATGTTCGAGTATCACGCGCTGTTAGGGCTGACACGCAACAGAAAACTCTAGCGAAGCAGCTATGACGGCAGTGTTTGCTACTGCACGCGAGTATCGAGTACCGGTAGCTCCGAGGTGTGAACGATGACGCTGTTATGGAGACGTTGAATGCTGCGGCGTTGCAAAAAAGTTTGACGCTACATGTGGCATATGTTGGTGAAGCGCTTTGATTGGGCTTCTCGGGCGAAGAGAGCCCTGACACAGTCAGCAAATGCTAAACGAGGATTAGGTATGCGAGGATACGCTGATACGAAAATGCACCCTTTGCAATGCCGCATAATCCATGGCTGTGCTCGACCAGACCCGGATCCATGTCAGACTCACAGACGATACGCTTTTGCGAGGTTATACGCCGTTCACCAGTGTCAAATCTGTCGATACGTTTCGTACAATGGCCTGCCGAGGATCTCCGTAGGTTGCATGAAAGTTTATTGACTGTGGATTCGCCGCCCGCGGGCGCCAGCAACGGGTGGCTGCACAGCCGCTATCCGAGCGACGTTCAGCCGAATCGAGCAACTGCACACGAGGCAGCAACTGGTTAAGAGCGACTCTCACACAACAAATGGTTATCTGTATCTTGTTCTGCGCTTTGTGGTCTTTGTTTGAAGTTCCAAGCACTTCAGTATTGCCGCGTGCTTGCCCAAGCTTTGTAGAAGTTGGAAGTTCAGATCATTACCATAAGGAACTCATAAATACTTATAGACAAGCTGTAATATCAGACCTGCTTGGGAGACAATTGGCCATGAACGGTCACGATGAAAGAGGAAAGCAGAAGCAACTTTGTTATCAAATTGGCCGTTGTCATTACCAATCCTACAACCGCAAATCGCCAGTACATTTCGGTTGGCTAATGGGTTGCCAATTACCATCGTCTTCCTCCAACGGGGACAGTTCCCATCATTGGAGGCTGTATGCATACTCGCTATCCAAGTGCGTGCTTGCGGAAGATGAGAGAGTGGAAAGGAAGAGGAATAGTGTGCTTGAAAAGCCACAACGGCAGAACTTGGTACATCGGTAGAGGAGCGGAAGGGCTTCCTAGACGGTTTGTTCGCAAGATGTTGATGCTGATAGGATAGTTGTTTGACTTTTCAAAAGTGGTTCTGACGGAGGTATGTTTGTAGAAATTCTCGCGTAGGGAACTGCAAAAGCGTTTATTAGGCGGACATAGAAGAACATATCGCGTTGTATATTGAGGAAAAGCTCATCCATGAACGTGTCCATCACCATCTACTTCCAAATCACCAGTCGAAGTTCTTTGGGTAGAGAGGAGAGACCGGAGTAGTTCGATCTCTCTCCGATCGTGGGTCGCCACATCTGCATATTTCATCAAACCAGATGGAGTGATTCAGAGGACTAACCAGGGGAAGTAATATTATAACCAACATCAGTCGCAGACACTGGACTAGGAAGTAAAAAATACGAGAATCCGGGCATAGGAAGTTCTTAGTTGCTGCCTGCAGAGGGCGAACCAATGATCGAATACGGAACTCTAAATAGCAATTCCATAGTACAGATTCGATGCAATGCAACGTCTTGCTAATCGCCTAATGATTACAGTGCGTAGCTGTAAAGACTTTACTATGCCTCAACTCTTACCAAAGAATCATTCATCAAAGACAATACTGTTTGACGCTACCTCTGATGGGAAGTCAGACTTTACAATCTCTCAAATCAAAATGAGTCTGGATCACGCCAAGTTCTCAGAGACAAAAATATTGTTCTCAAAGTATGGAGAAATAAGGAGTGAACCACGGTCGCTCTTATCGATATCAGTGCCAAGCCGTAGCTTCAATAGCCGTCTACACTTCACGCACCCAACATACACCACGCAACATGCACTCGAGCAATCGTCTGAGCCCCGATCGCCATGAATGGGGTGAATTCACGGACGAACGGTGGAGTGCACTCGGCGGCGCAGCTTCCCACGCCGTCCTCCACACCTGAACCTGACGATGTGGCATTACCGAACGGCCACCGCAACACCATTACTAAAGAGGACGGAGTTCTACAAGATGTATCGAACCTGCAACAACCGGCTTTGAACAGCACCTCGTCTAGCAGGAGAACCAGCACGTACGAAGAAGCCGTGCTATCGGACACGAGTGAGAAGATACGCGTCATCAAGCGTCCCGGCGATAGCAGGAGGAAGAGCAGCGTGTCTGAGCACGACAAGGTCTTGAAGCTCAGCCCACGCCAAATACAGGAGCTCACGAGCGAACCTGCAAGCATTCCCGTTCGCGCTGCTACGCCCATCCTCGAAGATGCGATTGAGAGCGAGACGCCAGGCGAGGCGGAGTCGAGTGACGGCCACAGAGTTCTGGGTGTCGTCTTGGAGCGACCTATACAGTTGAAGGACATGAGGACAACGAGTGGCGAGAAGAAGCAGAGAAGCTCTCGTAGTCGTGAGAGGCGACAAGAGAAAGAGATAGTTGTGCTGAAGACGCCGGCTACAGATCTTAGGCATGGACGGCCGGGCTTGAATTCGAGATCAGTCACCACGCCAGTAATTCGTAGGATGGACTCGACACGTATGCGATCGCAAACAACGCAGAATCCTGAAAGGGACGACAGAAGGGATGAACGAAGGGACGAACGAAAACAGGAGAGACTCGCTCCATCACCGCTCCTGGAACCGGCACCCACTCTGCCACTGCCACCACTGTCCATGCCAACGTTTCTATCGCTAGAGCTAGCAGCTGCACGCCCATCTCCGCTCTACATTTACCGACCTTCGAACGACGACTTTCCATACGAATCTTCCGCCATCAAATACGAGCGTCTACTCAACTTCTTGCAAATACCTTACCAGGTTGAAGGCGTGCTGGCATTTGGTGCCCTTGCTTGTCTGGACGCCTGGATGCACGTCATGACAATTCTGCCATTACGGTTTCTGCTCGCTGTTGGTGTGCTCATCAAATGGTGGGGCTCTGTCATTGTCAAGGAGTTTCGTGATCTGTCAGCGTTCATCTACAGTGGACTCCCTAGAGTTTGGCAAAGACGGAAGAACACCGACACCCCGACACCTGCTGCAACACCAGCGGACGAACGTCCATCCCCACTGTCACGGAACCCGTCTGGCAATGTGTCACAGTCTGCAAATTCTGCTGCAGCTAGGCAGAACGCTGAGATGACAACCACCTTCAAGTTCCCGGAGATGAAAGAACTCAAACCTAAGCGTAGCCGCAACTCGCGCTTCCGTCACCGGCGGACTAAGTCTACGCCATCTCTGCTTCTCCCAAATCATAAAGCAGACATCCTGAAAGGGCTGTTGGTGGTCTCGAGCTGCTTCGTGTTGATGCGATTCGATGCAAGTCGTATGTACCATGGTATCCGTGGCCAGTCGGCGATCAAACTCTACGTCATCTACAACCTTCTCGAGGTCTGCGATCGTCTGCTATCAGCACTCGGCCAGGATATTCTCGAGTGCCTCTTCTCTCGCGAGACGCTCGATCGCAATCCTGACGGCCGTAGCAAGGTCATACGCCCTTTCTGGATGTTTCTGCTGGCGCTTGTGTACACGGTCGTACATGCTACGGCCCTTTTCTATCAGGTCATCACATTGAATGTCGCTGTCAACTCCTACTCGAATGCACTGCTCACACTGCTTATGTCGAACCAGTTCGTGGAAATCAAGGGCACGGTCTTCAAGAAATTCGAAAAAGAGAGTCTGTTCCAGATCACCTGCGCCGATGTAGTCGAACGGTTCCAGCTCTGGCTTATGCTGCTCATCATTGCCATGCGTAACATGGTGGAAGTAGGTGGCCTGAGCATACAGAGTAGCGCCACCTCCTGGACAGCCATGTTCACCGGCGCCAGCAACGCTACAACCAACACCTCATTCGCAGGCACGAGTATCACCCCAATGAGCTTCACCATCTTCCCGAAGTACATCGCACAAGTCCTGAACCCGTTCCTCTTGGTCTTGGGCAGCGAGATGGCTGTGGACTGGCTCAAGCACGCCTACATCACCAAGTTCAACCAAACGAAACCCCAAGTCTACGGCAAGTTCTTCGACGTCCTGGCCAAGGATTACTATTCCAATGTATGTTTCTCCCTACACACTTGTTGATAATGTTGGTATTGACGTCTGCCAGGCCTTCAGTGACCCAAACTTGACGCGCCGCCTTGGTCTTCCTGTAATTCCGCTCTCGTGTCTCTTCATTCGCGCCGCAATCCAGACATATCACATGTTCATTGCGACGTACATGCCACCTCCGATGCCGTCCTTCTCCACCTCCTTGACATCAGAACCCACTTCCTCTCCTGCGACAACTGCAGCCCTTGCACATATTGACCACGTTTTCCGACGGGCTCTCGGCCGCTCAACATTCGGCGCTGGCGTTACCAAGTCGTCTTGGTATGCACTGCCATCCTGGACTTTGGATGATCTGATTGCCGGAAGCACTATGTTGATCGTGTTTTTGGTTGTGTACCTCATTTTCCTGGCCTTCAAGCTTCTGTTAGGCATGTTCCTGCTTACAGTTGCGCGGAAGCGATGCCATGGTATGAAAGAGAGGGAGATGATGAACGTAGAAACAGGCGGAAAGAGGATTGGTGGTTGGGGCGTGGTGGATGTAGATGAGGAGAAGAGGCGGTATATCCACCACGATGACCCTGAAGGGTTACGAAGCTTGAGAGAGCGCGACGAGAAGACGAAAAAGAAGGAGGATCAAGAGCGGGAGAGAGGAACCAGTTTCGGCCATGTTAGTCGCTACGCAATGGTGGCTAAGAGGATATGGTAGACAGAGTTGTCTGCATCTAGTAATCAACCAACCAACATTATGTCAGACACATTATTATCTTACTCAACTTTGATTATCACTTTCACAAGCTGATTACGTTCACCGTCGGACCTGGAGGTAGTCGCCGAGTAATACTGCCGAGGTAGACGGCTAGTGCTATGATTTGTCCGGAGGAATTGATGAGAACCGTACCCGGACAAGGACAATATAACAGCTTGATGTAACTGAACGTAACTGTACCCAAAACTTAACTTTCCGTGGTCTACTTCACCTCAATCAACATGGCTAACCCATCACCAAACTCCTTCACAGAACAACTCTCCTTCAAGGAACTAGGCCCAAACACCTGGGAAACCAATCACCCACCTCAACGCATGGGCAATGCCCTCCCCATCGCCTACGGAGGCTACGCACTAGCCACAGCCTGCAAAGCAGCCTCCCTCTCGGTCCCATCAGACTACCACCTCTACTCCCTCCTAGGTAACTACCTCGGCCCAGCAACCACGTCGCGCCCGCTCCGCGCAACAACACGCACAGTACGGCAAACGCGTACATTTGCAACCCGCCACGTAGAAATCAGTCAGTTGCAGGACAACGGCACCTTCCGCGTGTGTCTTTTCGCCACGGCGGATTTCCAAGTCAAAGAAAAAGGGAGTTTATTAGAGTATTCTCCGCAGCCGTCAAAGTCATATACTCACCATGCTTCGCTGCCCGGTAGTCTAGCCGTAGCGTCCAGATTGCTCTCGGAGGGAAAAATCGACCAGAAAACTCACGACGCGTTTACGGCTAGCTTCGCCGTCTCCGCCACGCTGTTTGAGTCCCGTCCTTGTCCTGAGGGGATATTTGCGCAGAACCTCTCGGGCGTTGCGAAGACATTGGCGCATTCCCAGGACCATCTCCCCATTACGGAGCGTACGACGGCGGATTGGTTTCGTTGCCGTACTGCGCTTGCTTCTGCTGATGATCACCTCGCGGCATTGGCTTTCTACACAGATGGGGCGTTGAGTTTCTGTCCGCTGAGTTTCTCGCATATGTATCTTGAGGATAGCGCTGCGTGTTCGAGTTTGGATTTCGCGTTGAGGGTGTTTCGGGCGGATGGGGTGGATTTGGAGG